>JBBPSY010000424.1:0-13320 GCA_038093855.1 Rugiboletus extremiorientalis
CACTTAGCCCTGAATACATGCTTCCACTGATATACCAACCCCCTGTTTGTATTTGTTTATGCACTGGAGTTATTCAATGCACAATCAAAAAGTGCAAAACATTGGGACAATTTTGTGAGTCACTGTAAACCCCCAGGAGCAACTGGACTCCCCAGTCTAGTTCTCTTAGAGATTTCCCTCCTACAGAGCACTTCCTCCTAGTTCCTAGTTGAACAACCTAGCAGCTTAAAAACTGTGAGAGGTTGTTTCAAGTGGTAGAACTGCTGGATCCCCAGCTAGTTCTATGCAATCCACACGTATCTACTGGCATTCTCAAAGATCCTCTAAGTCTTTCAATCCCTCAAGACTTTGCTTCCCTCTCTGAGGTGTAAAGGGTGCCCTAAGCCCTACTCCTAGTATCTTTGGACTGAGGACCACAGGCTTCCACATCTGTGTTGTCCATTGAAGTCCCAACGACAGTCTCTCTCTGACTTTGTCACTGAGATACCATGTGCATCGTAACACATGCTTCCATTCTTCTTGTTGCTCTACATTTTGCATAATGGCACCCTATGTCTTAATCATCTGCTGGTATTCTATCCCTTGCTGCTAGAGTGACACATGATCGACATCAACACATACTACTGGCCCAGGGGGGCTGCACCAAGCTACCAACCAATCATGGGTTCAACACAAGTCTGAGAACTCACCTATGGCAAGACACATACTCTTGTGAGCAAACTCTCATTGTTTTTCAGCCGCAATGTGACAATGTGACCAATCACAGATCATTTCCATTGTGCTCATCCTACATTCCATTCTAATACATTCCACTCTACCTGCAGCATTTCCAGGCATGTTTCATCATTGAAGATGCTGTCATTCACCCTGACCATGTTCTGTGGAACATCTCTATCAATGGCCTGGATCTGTCGGAGCAGGTAGTGGATCATGTTTTCACTGTCACACTAAGGGTGTATATGGAGGATGTGAACAATCTTGTCAAGGAAGTAGTAGAAGGGGATCTCCAGAGATCAGCCCACAGCACTGATATCACCATGAAACACAAGCTCAGAAGTCACAAGACTGCACTCAATGAATGGCTGTCTTCAAAATAATACTCTCTCTCATACAAGCATGCAAACAAATTCTACTGTCTCCTTGAGACCTTGGATCCCTCTGGAGACAATGATGCAATCCCATTCTCCCTAGCAAGTCCACTGGGTGGAGGAACCTTGTCCTTCTTCATTGAGAAAGTACTTCATGGGACAGACAAAAGACAACAGCCACCATATATCCAGCACAGCATGTTCCAGCCTATTGTTGTGGCTTCAATCACTATTCTAGACTGCATTAGTGCACACCGAGTGTACACAGACACTATTGGTGTTCTGGATCTAACAACACAATATAGAGACAACCTCTGTCATGCAGCCCTTGCCCTCAAGATCCACCATGTTCCTTGGTGTCTGTCCAATAGGGATCCACATGCCTGAGGTTGCCCCTTCACCACCATAGTATACACTGTCTGGCTTCCACTCAGTATGGCAGAGCCTAATGCCACTCCCTCTGTGTTCCACATTCTCTCAGCATATTAGGCCAGAGATGCCCAAATCATTATTGCCTCTGACAAAATCATGCTCAATGATCCACAAATGGCATGGTCTGCCTGCAGATATAGACTGACTAACTATCACAAGATAATTCACAAGTCCTGTTTGCCCTCTGAATGGTTGATTAAACATGCATTGCTGACATCAAACAACATGACCTTGTTCTCCAAGGTCATCTACATGTGGGTCGAGTCCAACTATGACCCTGTCAGTAAGCTACTCCATGCTCTTGTCATGTTCATCACTCTTGTCTTTGCTGGCCTCATGCCTTCAGTATATTCACCCAGAAAACTTGAAAGGTATTTGAAATGGACTGAAATGTCCCTGACAAATTACTTTGCAACCAAGCCCTGGGAACAATGTCCAGAGAAGAAGGGCCATGCCAAAATAGAGCCATTCATCATGATGGTCTCAACATTCATCATCACCATGCTTGATAAGCAATCCCCCCTTGCACAGGCACTGTATGACCAACATCACATGGACATTTCCAAGGAGGAATGCAAGGTTCTTAGCACATTCCTGGACAAACATAGTATGTAAAGCAGTCTTCTTTTCTATCCTCCACATACTGACTCCCCCACCAGCCAACAAAGGAATATCTGTTGTGAATGTACTTCTCTGTTTCCATCTTGCAACCCCCACCAACCTCCAGACATTTAAGGGTGCATGATGGCTCCAAGACTTGAAAGCTGCCAGCCCTGAGATGATCACAAGCAAATAGAACCATGTCTGGCAATGCCTCACCACGGACAAGAGCCATGGTGCATACAATGCCATTGTGGCTTTATCAGGAGAGCCTACAGCCAAGGCTCTACTGTGATCTTGGTGGGTAACCAACAGAGGGCATGTTGATCTCACTGTGTCACAATCACATACATCACTTGGTAAATGGAGACATATTGACAATCCTGACCACTCAAGTGATAACCTTGTTGTTGTCTGCTCTGTTGATAGACACAATGGCCCATCAATGAGCTCCAGACACATTGTATAATAGAATACATAATAGCCATGAGGTGATTACTGCATGCATCTGACTCACAATGTGTGGAATGTGTCAATTGTGGTCATTTAATGCTAGTTCTTACGATAATGGGCCCCATACACCTTTTTCTCTTCTTGGTTAGCATTCCTCATCATTGCTCCTCTTTCCTTGCTCCTTCTCTTTATCCACCTGGGACATCATCAGCCTTAGATCGGCTCCAAGACTAAGCTTCACTATTACTACTGATAGGCCTAGTGGTTAGCACATTATCCAGAACATCGCTTGTAACCCAATACTCACTCACCTCTCAGATAACCCCTATCACTACCATCACTTGTGTAGTCCCTCTATTCCAAGGGATAGCCAAGTACCTTATCTGAATTATGATTAATTCGGCCCCACCACATGCTTATCCAAGCATGTCCCCTTGTTCCATAACTGTTCTTATTGCCCATATAGTCTCCTGCCTTTGTCCCTTATCTCAGACATAATTCCCTTCACCCCTTTTAGCATCACCTGGCATCTTCCAAGATTGTTGTCCTTGAACCATCTTGGACTCTGTCCCATCATCTCGAACCCTGTCCTCAATCATCTCCATCAGGCTTTATCGACATCATTCTAATCCATCCTATTGCCTCCACAATGTTACATTGTTCCTAATCCAGCTTGTTGCTCCTTTGCTACAAGCGGATCCTTTCCTAGTTTGGCACTACTGCTCCCATAGCAATGCCTCTCTCCCGATCTGGCTAGTTGCTCCTTCACAATAGTGGATCTTCTTTCACTTCTGATCAACTGCCTCCATTGCAGAACCTGACCCTTTCTCTCTCTACAATACTACCTCCAGATAGCATCACAGACCCTTCACCTTCCAAGTCCCCTTTGTCTTTCTCTCTGCATTAGTAGTCCTGATCCAATAGATACCATTGTCCACATTGGCCATTTCATCAACTTCTCTCTTTAGGCTTGTCTCTAGCTTAGTCATACTGTCATACTTGTATTATATAAGCCATGCCATGTAGAACTTAGCTTCTCAGCTAGTTCTATGCAATCTACCTGTGATTACTGGTGTCCACTCTTTACCTCTGTGAGATTGAGCCTCTCTTGAGTCCTTCTGGTTCTATACTTCATATAGGTCAATGTTTCCCTCATCATGAGGGGACCTCAATGCCCTGCCCAGCATTGTAGGTTACTAGCTCAGACTCCAGCAGTCATACTGCAAAAGTTGCCTTGCTTCATAACACTAGTGTGGACTGTGCAGTTACACTGAATGTGTGCTCTGGGTGTGTGAAACATACCAATTGGTACCCATGATATGCACATATGGTGAATTGTGGGTAATTCAGCATCACACATGCACACAATCATTATGTGGGATTGTATATTGAAATAGAGTGATAAAATTTATCACAATTTCCATATCTGTTAAAATGCGGTGGGTTTTAGCATGTAGATCACAAAGATGGCACCTTATAAACCTGCATTTTGACAGATATGGAAATTGTGGTCAATTTTATCACTGTATTTCAATATACAATCCCATACAATGATTGTGTGCATGTGTGGTGCCAGATCACCCACAATTCATCATATGTGCACATCACAGATACCAATCAGTATGTTTTGCATACCCAAAGCACACATTTAGTGTAACTGCACAGTCCACACTAGTGTAAAATGACCCACGATTGACATATTCCACACATTGCAGGTTAGATGCATGCAGTAATCATCTCATGGCTATTATGTATTCTATTATATAATATATCTGCAGCTCATTGATGGGTCATTGTATCTATCAACAGAGCAGACAACAACAAGGTCATCGCTCAAGTGGTAATTTGAGAGCAAACCCATGCTGGAGCAACTCCCTGATCATCTCTCTTATGGACATTGTGTGCACAAGTAGAAAATGCAACATGCCTTGACATCCATGTTGAACTGTGATTATATTTGCAAATTAAATTATATTGTTTAATTATAATACCATACAAATCAATAGTGCTGGTCATATATGTAATGTAGGGTGGATGACCAGGCCCAAACAAACTGAAGTAATCACAGCCAGTTTCCACAGGGATCTTGCATGGACCTTGAAAATGTGTAACCATGTGTATCAGGTTCGTCACAACTACAACATTTAAAATCTGGGGGTTCTTTCCCCATCCACCACACACTAGACTTGACCACATCACAATATTTACAAGTTTCAGATGTACCAACATACAATATTGTTTGGTGTTATGGATGTTCATGGAAGGTTATATACCATGGTACTGCAATATTAAAAATTAAGATGAGCAGCCAATCAATGTATCTTTCTGTTGGTCTGAATGACCTTGATGCTGTTACGATTCACTCTTTTCTCACTTTTCCCCTATTTCTCCCTGTATTACTAAGCCTCGTGTCGACTCACTGAGAGGCTGTACCTCTTTCCTAGTCATCTTCCTTATTGCTGACCAACCTTCCTTTCACCGACCTAACTCATCATTTGCTTGGTCAGCAGCCCTTCCTCCATCTTCCATAATGTTCTACAGAGTTCTATCTTTCATTCCTGAAACATATATAAACTTGTCATCTACCTCTTTGTACTTTCCTAACTTTGACCTACTTGGCAATCCACCTCGTAGTCTCTTCGAACCCCTTGGACCTCTATAAGTCGATCATGCCACTTCTGAAGTGTACAACCTCTATAAGTCAATTGTGCCACTTTTGAAGTGCACACTCTCGTCTTACTTCGAACTATCCCTTGAAGTAAGAATGAACCGTTGACTCTATGAACCCTTGAATGTTCTCCTTCAAAGGACGAACCCTTGACCCTATGTCTGACCAAGTTCTATGTTAGTACTTCAGTGCAAACGTGACAGATGCTCAAATGTTCATTTTTGAGCTCCTTGGTTCTTGCCACCTGTGTGGTCTGTTGGTCTTTTTCCAACTTCCACAGGGTCTGGATGTCGTTCTTGTATGATGACCATGCTTTTAGCTCAGTGGGGTTCATAGTGTTGACTGGCCTTAGAATCAAGTCCATCTCGGCCATCAACATGGGCTCTGTGAGGTCCATGGGATAGAGCTGCAAGAGTTTTTTTTGGTGTATTTGTTGAGCTCTGCAGGCTCACTGGGATTTTGCACCTGATGGACTGCCACCTCAGAATATGTCCTCAGAGACTGGTGAAGAAGAAGAAGCAAGTCAGTGCAGTTCATTGATGAAGTGTACCATCAAAAGAAAAGACAAAAAAAAAAAAAAGTACCCCAAGAAGAAATTCAAGCTTTCTGAAATGCCCTTGTTGTTGAAGCTGATGCCCAACCTGGGTGATAGGATGGTCCTGGGTATGCAGGCCAACCTCACCTGGTTTTCCTTACCGAGGTCGATGTACTTGGCAATACACACATACTTGTTGCCCAGGGTTTCATTTTCTAGGGTATACACCTCCTCCAGCATGTTGATGCAGTCCTTGATGGTGATCCTTGGTCACATCTGAAGACCATCCTGCCATGTCCAACTACCTTGTGGATTCTTTAACACAACCCACTTCTTGAACTGTGCTTGCAATATCTTTTGCAGGTTTCATGTGTCTTTGGTCATGATCAGCTCTCAACATGCCTTGAAGCTTTTCAAACTGGGCATCAGCTTCTTGATCATTATTTCCACCTTCTTGACATGCTGGCTGTCCAGCCATGAAAATGTTGTGTGATGCAACGCCACATCAAAAAACCTGAGAAATTCAACTTGGACAAGCTCAAAGAGCTTTCATTCAGGGGGATCATGTCAGCAAGGATAAGCTCTGTTGAGGTTGCATTCATGGCCAGGCCTTCTGAGGCGAGATGTTGCTGTGAGCCCTTGACATGCTTGGAAACTTCCTTTTAAAAGGCTTTGTCTTGAAGGAGATGTTTTTCCTTGATGGGGGTGGATGCGATGGCCATCAGCTTCTAGTTGTAGATGGTGATGAGACTTGTGCAGTGGTATATGAAGAGGATGTAGTGAAACAACCTCTCACAGTTTTAAAGCTGCTAGGTTGTTCAAGTAGAAACTAGGAGTTGTTGTGCTCTGTAGGAGGGAAATCTCCAAGAGAACTAGACTGGGGAGTCTAGTCACTCCTGGGGGTTTATATACTCTTTCTATGTATGTACATGTTGTGGCTAGATCTAGAGATACTTTACTATACAAGGTAACTCTTAGCCCTGAGTGTAGAGTATAAGTCATCCACAGTCAATATGCAGTCAGGCTGAGTCATAGATAAGATGGAGATTAAGTAGGCTGTGCAATAAGAGTCATTATGAGTCACAGTAGTAATTAAAGAAGCATAGCCATAAAATGGAAGCGATGCACAGCTGAGCACAGCATGAAAATGAAAATAGAAGTAGAAGCTGTGGCAAAGGCATTACTATGGTGTATCGGAGTTTGAATCCATAAAAAGGTAAATAAGTACAAACAAAGGGATGAAATGACTAAGTCCATTGACTTGTAGTGAATCTTCAACACATGTAGACTTGTGTAGGCTTTTGTACATGTTATCTGGTGTTGCAAATGAAGTATTTGTTACATATAGTAGAACTAGAAAAAAACAAAAAAAAACATGACTCAGGTTGGCACAGTTCATTGACAAACTGTGCTGGTCTCACCTTGTTGATGTGAGGGTGGCTGAGTTTCTCCTTGAAGATATGTTTCAAGGAGCAGAGATGATCATGCCACATCTGTGGCTTTTGGTCGATCTCCACCAGGGTGAAAGGGTTGATCCAGAGTATGATCTGTCGAGCAGCAATCAACAAATGAATCAATCAATCAATCAACTGTGTTGTACTTGCCTCCATGATGGCTGCTTGTACCTTGAGAAGCTGCTGTCCCAGTGTGTACAGAAAAATCTTGTTTTGGATTGGAAAGTGTTTGACCATTGAGGTTGGCTGCAGCTGTTTCATCAGGCCATATTACAAGGCCTTGATCTTTGCTGGCATGCAATGCTTGATGATGGTGGTGGTGAAATTGCTGTATGGAGCCTTTTGCAACAGCTCTATCTCCACCTCTGCCATGATGGTGGCCTTGTCCCAGAATGCTGACAGTTCATGCTTGTAAGTCTTTTGTTTCTCTTCTGCTGAAGAGGTGAAAAAGTCAATGATGGATGTCAAGGTCTTGGACTCACATTGAAATAGCTGGACATATGCATCAGTCCAGCTACCAAAGTGGTGCTTGTCCAGGATGTTGAGCACTTCCTGAGGGATTGGTTTTGAGAACTCCTCCTTAAGTCTCTTGTATTGGTCAAGGAATGCAGAGATGGTGTCCTCAAAGTTGCGGTTGTCAGCAACATCATTGAATTTGATGGGGACAGCCAGGAAGTCCAGGATCCAGCTGCACTGTTTCATTACATAGATCATGGCCTGTAAATTATATGTAGTGAGTGATATATATGTGTGTTTTTTTGGTCAAGTATGATGTTATGGACTTATGCTGTTGATGGTGGGGTACCATGTTCTGATGGTATGCATGCTTAGCCCAGCTTTTGTGTTGTCATGGGACCAGAAGTGTTCAAATTGAAAGAGGTAGAAAACATAGTTAAACATTTGCTTGTCTCTAAGAAGTTTTCCCAGGTGGGACATGGAGAGAGACTTGTATGTTAAAAGGGTGAAATCAATGTATTGGGTTCTGTCTTGGACAGAGGTGCTATGAAGTAGAATGTTCATGATGATGTGAAGAGCATTGTTGTTGCTGTCCTGATAGGTGGGCAGCAGTGCATTGGCAGTGAGGTGGTGCTCTATCAAGGAGTACTGCTTGTGATTGCAGATATAGTCTGTATTGTAGGCTTGTTTTCAGTATTGGTTTGGTCAGCACAGTTTGTTGATGAACTGCACCAGCCTTGCAGTGTGCTTACCAAGGTTGAGAAAACAAATGAGCCAGACATCATGAATTCTTATCTTCACTATGGCCTTGATCATTGCTTGCATGTACATCTCCTGGACATGGTAGGTAGGTCCCTTTTTGCTTTTGAGTGATCACTTGCTTGTGTTGAAGGTACAGAATATGATAGTCTAAATATTCACACATGCATGTGAACCAGTGGTTGCCATTGTTGTGATTTATCATCACACATACCTTTAAGTCTATTACACACTATGCTAGTGCAGTAGCATATGCACAGACCCTACTCAGGATGATGTGCTAGGAGTGTAGATACTCCATTTCTTTTTTGCTTTGTTTGTACTTGTTTATCTTTTTATGGAACTCCGATCCAAACTCTGACTGTACCAATACACCAGTTGTTTGGCTATGTTTACATTATTATGCAAGATCGCCATCTACAATTTGCTTCTATGTTTTACACTTCATTTCTGAAGCTTCTACACTTCTATTTAATCTCCACCTTACACAAGGCTCACACATGTATCATGTTATGCTTCTCTTCCATTCTATTAATCTCTGTCATGCTTCTACTTCTTTTGATACACAGGTTCACCTCATGTATTTAATCACCATCTCTACCTCATGTAGTTAATCTCTGTTATTTGTTCTGTACAAACATTGTAGTGGTATATATGCAATGTGAGTACTGATGAGAACTTCAGTCAAGTTCTCTGTTGGTTTCCCCATAACCACATTGCTCACTTGTCCCTTCTACAAGCTATAGTGGTATAGCCTAGGGTTAATCCTTGGGTTGCAACAGCCATTGTAGAGAAGTGAGGTGGATAAGGTGGTGGTGGACTTTCATCTGACAGTGTTGCTGTATGGTTTGGCCTGGGCAGGCCACAGGGAGGTGATGTCAATGTCATCCTTGTGGATGTCCAGGTCCATGGTGTTGGCAGTGACACAGTTGTGGAGACTGTGAAGCTTAACCCCTTCTACAAACTCTTTCATGAACTCTGCATTAATGTTGTCAAGATTGATCTGTTGGTATTGCATCTTTGAGCCCTGGGTGAGGTCCATGTTGTCCATGATGGTCATGAGTGTGTATCTGAGGGTTGCACTGTTGATCAGTTTTTTTACTTGGTCCATGAGGACCTGGATCTTGGAGGATTTAATATTCTTGATGGCAGGAACCTTGTGTGTGTGTGGTGTGTGAGTGATGTGGTTCAACAGTGTTTGATATCATGATCACTTACCATTTTGGGTTCTGCCTTGGCTTTGGCTTTGCCCTTGGCATCCTTCTTTTTGCCCTTGGTTTTTTTGTATGTGGTTAGTCTGTGCAGTTCATCAATGAACTATGCCAGTGATGGCTTATCTGGGCAGCAGCTGCATCTGTGTCTTTTTTCTTTTCCTTTTCCTGTTTTGGCTTATTGCCATTGTCTTGATCGTGCTCATTGTCAGTCTGGTTGTGTGAATGAACAGATCTCATGAAAACAGAGATGACCTTACCTTGTCTCTGTCCATGTCCTCCTGTCATGTTTCAAGTGTTTAGTTGCTACTTTTAATGGCATGGATGTTTGTTTTACTATGTACAGTTGCCAGGTTGATGATGTCTCTGATGATGGGGGTAGTGATGCTTGTATTGTCCTATATATATGTATGGTGAGATTGACACAGTTCATTGACAAACTGCACAGGACTTGCCTGCATGTTGCTAGTGCTAGGGATGGTGGAGGGACCAGTGATGGCAGACTAGAGTATATACAGTGACTCACAAAATTGTTCCAATGTTTTGCACTTTTTAATTGTTTATTGAATAACTCCAGAGCACAAATAAATATAAACAAAGGGTTGGTGTATCAATGGAAGCATGTACTCAGGGCTAAGCAATGGTAAATGAATTATGTAATTTGGATCAGCAACCATGGAGATATATGCAATTCAAAACTGATACTCATTGGGACAATTATGTGAGTGTGTTTCAAATACATAGTAAATGTAGTTTTAGTACTTGGTATGAACCCCCTTGGCCTTGATCACTGCTCCAACCCTTCTAGACATACTCTCAATCAACTTCTGACACACCTCTGGCTCTATCTCTTCCCACACCTTTGCAACTCTACCCTATATCTCCCATACTTCCTTGGGCTATGTTGAAAACTGGAAAAGTTCTCTTTTAATATAATTCCAGAGATATTCAATAGGAGTGAAGTCTGGAGACTGTGGAGGCCAGCCAGGAGTGTAATATCATTGTCCTCCATCCATTTTGTGGCCCTTTTGGAGGTATGCTTGAGATCATTATCCTATTGAAAATGATATTCTTCAGAGAAATTCCACTTTCCTCCATGCTGGGCAGTAAGTTCTTCTCCAAAATATATACATACTACTTAGCATTCATCTTTTCCTCAACCTCTGCAAGTCTTCCAACATCCTCCCAACCCATATGGACCCATACCATGATGTTTCCTTCATCAAACTTGACTATACCCTGGACCTCCCTCTCAATTAATATCTCTCCAGCTATTTTCTGCACCCACTGCCTTTCATCTGATGCAATTCTATTGATTTTACTTTCATCTGACCAGATTATCCTCTTCCAGTCCTTCACAGTCCACTCTTTGTACTTCAAAGCAAAGTTCAAATGCTTCTTCCTATGCATTACACTGAGTAATGGCTTTTTCTTCTTTACCACACCCTTGAATGAACTCTTCCCAAGAATTTTTCTGACTGTCTCTGAGAGGACCAGGGTGGAGATGATGCTGTTGATGTATTTGGTGGCTTGAACAGCATTAGAAGCCTTGTCAGTAGTAATTTGAGTAACAATAGACTGTTGAGAGTAAGTAGAAAGCTTTGAAGGATGTCCAGAAGAAGGGGCCAGTCAATCAGGAAGAATGTCTTGAAGTACTCTGGACACAGTAGATCTACCAAGACCAGCTCCAGAGGCAATCTGGGGAGTAAAGAGACCATTGGAGACAAGAGAAAGGATATTTTCCTTCTGGGTAAAGAAGATGGGGTACATAGTAGAATTGTGGAGTTCTGAGAATGTTAATCCTGGTCAAATAGCTTGGCTATAGGTCCCATAATATATAACATCACCATAGTAACAATCTGTTCACAGTTGGTTGCCATAGAGATGGTGGAGCATCAGATTCTGATATATTTAAACTACACTCACATAATTGTTCCAATGAGTATTAGTTTTAAATTGCATATATCTCCATGGCTTCTGATCCAAATTACATAGTTCATTCACCATTGCTTAACCCTGAGTACATACTTCTATTTATACACCAACCCTTTGTTTATATTTGTTTGTGCTCTGGAGTTATTCAATAAACAATCAAAAAGTGCAAAATATTGGGACAATTTTGTGAGTCACTGTATGATTGTCTGGTGAGAAACTATTTGCTTTGAAAGCAATGTCTTGTGTTATGATTTGTCATGCACACCTATGTCTTAACTTTATTTCTATGCACAAATCCTCACACTACACTATGCATGAGTGGTAGTATACACTCGGACCCTAACCCTAGGATGTTATATAGGAGTTTTACATACTCCATTTCTTTTTCAATTTGTTTATACATATTTACCTTTGTTATGGAACTCTGATCCAAACTCCAACTGTACCAATATGCCAGTTGTTTGGCCATGTTTACATTATTATGCAAGATCACTGTTTGCGATTTGCTTCCATGTTTCAGCATGCTTCTTTTAATCTCCATCTCACACATGTATCACATATGCTTCCCTTCCATTCCTTTAATCTCTGCTATGCTTCCATTTCACATGTGTTTGCCTCACATATTTAATTACTGTTGTACCTCATGTATTTAATCTCTGTTGTTTGTCTAGTACAAACAGTAGAGTAGTATATATGCAATGCCAGACCAACCAAGAACTCCAGTCAATATTACAGTTGAGTGCCCCACCTCTTGTATGAGGCTATCATTTTCACCTTTTTCCTTTACCCCAGTAACCTACTTCAAAGACAACTGGCTAGTCTTCCCTGATATACCTGTAGTCAACACACCGGAGCTCTCTTAGACCGCTCCAGACCTCTTTCTTTCTTTTCCTGAACACCCATGGATTTCCTTATCTAATCTGTGGTTTTCTTATCTAATCTGCGGATCTCCTTCCCGTACCTGTGGATTTCCTTCTTCCTTTTCCAGAAACCCGCAGACTTTCTTTCCCTTTAGGAAACCTGCAGATCTTTCCCTTTCTGGAAACCTGTGGACTCCGCAGCTCACCCTTATGGTGAGCTTCTTCTAAACCCTTTGATCTTA
This sequence comes from Rugiboletus extremiorientalis, assembly GCA_038093855.1. NCBI lineage: Eukaryota > Fungi > Basidiomycota > Agaricomycetes > Boletales > Boletaceae > Rugiboletus > Rugiboletus extremiorientalis. The sequence goes on from JBBPSY010000424.1 coordinate 12,694, forward strand.
CCCTCCACCCTATTCTTTACCCCATGTTTAGGGTTGTACCACTAGATAAATAGCTAGGGACCTTGCTATATTCCCCAGCTTATTCTACACAGTCTTGGTTTTACTGTGTGTTGTCCTGAGCTCGCAAAGCTTCATTCCTCGCTTTGCTCTCTAGAACCATAATCCTTTGGGGTTAACAAGGGGTAACTAGTTCCCTTGCCCATTGCCTGCATCCTCTTTGTCTGCACAAGTGAGACCCATCCAGGGTTGCGCTTGCTGCCAGTTCTTTTCGCCATTCACCACCTCAATCCCCCTTATTCTCTATTCCCTCATGGCTGTTCCATGTAAAGCCTGCCACTCATCTCAAGTGCTACTTGACTCGATGACCCGCAGTAAGACCCACATGTAACAGTCAAGTTCTCTGTTGGATTCCCCAACTTTGCTCACTTGTTCCCCTTTCTAAGTTTGAGTGGTGTAACCTGGGATTTATGCTTGGGTTGCAACATCTTGTGCTTACCTCTGGAGTCTGGTCAATGACCATGGACTATATTGATTTAAAGAAAAAATTATTATTATTATATCCAGCACAGTTTGTCAATGAACTGTACCAGAAATATATGTATAAAAAAAAAGCAAAAAAAAGCAACT
>JBBPSY010000425.1:0-13309 GCA_038093855.1 Rugiboletus extremiorientalis
GTGAACTTAGGCGCATTGGGGGTATTGCGGATAGGCAGAAGGACTGGTTGAGCTTGTGCCATAACGACGTTCGAAGATGGTGAAGGCGGAAGTGAGGGCGACAACGGCAGACTAGCGACAGAGGACGCGGACGAGACCGAATAACCGGCAAAGTCTTGCAGAAACCTAAGGACCGGGGACAAGGTACGTTCTGAAGCTGCGGGCGACGGCGGGGACGATGGAGGCGATTGATGAGGGGGAGGGGAACTAGGTGCGCCTTCCTCTGAGTCCGAGTCAAGCGGCATTAAAGGCGAGAGCGGACTCGATTCAGCAGATCGACCGGCTTCGGTCCGAAGATTCTGGTGAGGCGTTGATCGAGAAGCACAATCAAGAGAGAAGGGCGAATTGGCAACAGAAGGTGTGGTTACGTAACATACGCTTCCAATCGAGTTATGACGTGCCCGTTCTGAGGGAACCGGAACTAGTTCGAGCTCGTCAGGTGGAAGGGGGCGGCGGAGATCGGTAAGAAGTTCTTGGAGTTCCTGGCGCCTTGTGGTCGATCGAAGTACTCTCCGGGACAGCCTTGAAGAACCCCTCGCGGTGGGCTCCAGTTGTAAAACTTAAAAAAAAGGTAAGGGGATGGGAAGAGAAGAAGGGAGAGCGAGTTATGCTCGTCCCAGGGGTTCTTGTACAAGGTGATTAGTGTCACGGAAGAGACAGCGACGAACCTGAGACTTTAGGAACAATTCCGGATAAGAATCCGGAATCTGAAAGTAACAAACGGATGGTTTTTCGATATCCGAGGACGGATGAGAGCGAACTGGTCAACGACGACGACCGGATTAAGACGATGAATGATGAATGATGACGACCAATTGCGAATAGATGCGACCCCCTTTTTTTTTTTCTACTTTTCTTGACTACAAGGCTTTATAGTCCGAACATCTACAAGAGTCTTTATCGAGATAAATTAAAAGAAAACTATGAGAGAAGCAAAGCGAAGATTAAAGTTTTCTATCGTATGGTATGTCCGAAAGAGGGAAGGAAGGTTAAACGACAAAAGATGTAAGGTTCAGGAACAATGGAAAGATAATTACAGTTTATCCGGTAGTTCCGGACAACTTCGGATGGACAAATAGAATGGAAACACGTACGGATTAAACCGGATCGCTTCGGACTTGCTCGGATGGACACGGATATGCTTCGGATGCAATCTAGAGGGTGATGACCAGCGGTGTGGCTGGTTGCGAACGTAGGGAAGGAAACGCTCCTACAGCGTATCTACTGGCATCCAGAGAGCTCCCTCAGTCTTCGCTACCTCAAGACTTCGCTTCACTCTCTGTGGTCTAAAGGTCGCCCTAAGACCTGCTTGCTGAGTTCTGGACTTAGGACCGTAGACTCTGCATCTACGTTGTCCAGTGAAGTCCCGACGACAGCTATCTCTTTGGCTTGCCACTGAGACACCGTGTGTGTCGTAACAAAGGTGGTGTTGAGCTATGAGCTCTTGAAGCTGCTTGGTGACTTCTTGTTTGGTCAGTGGTCTCAGGCCTTTGGGGTGTTGCCATGCGAAGAGGTGGTCTTCTGGTGCAGGGTTGTTGATGGCGATGTGGTTGTTCAGCCAGGTGTCCAGATTGGAGAGGTGTTGGCTGGTGGCACAGTGTGTCGATTCTCCTTGGGGGGCACATTTTGTCCTTGGGATATGGAAAGATAGAATCCGGATATTGTGGAGATCGTGGGCATAGGCTATGTGTTTGCGCTTTATGTACAAGTTGGGGTTGAGATTGAATTTATTGAGTGAAGGGATGGTGAACTCGCCAAGGCGAGAGACTGTGTAGAATGTGGTTATTAGACATGCGAGTATTGTGGCATCTCTAGGGGAGGAAGGGTCCATGTACGTGAGAAGAAGAAGGAGGGTGTTTCATTCGAGGGGGATGTGCTTCGGTCGGGACAGTGTGGCTGGCGCTAGGCGTGAGGCACCTTCTATGATGGCTTTGGTCTTGTCTGGGTTAGTGCCCCATGGTATACCGTGGAGTAGGTGCCATGCTCGAAGTCCCGCTACGTAGTTGGAGATGGCTGCCCCAGAATAGGCTCCGGCGCAGCTGGCGATGAAAGCTGTGAGGAGAGGTTGAGATGCGGGTGCTTGCTGGGCGTCTGGGATCCTGTGAATGTTGCAATAGACATGGAAAGCAAGGAGTCCCATGCCGTACGTTTCCTTTGTTTTCTCAGTCCACGATGCAGCGATGACATCTAGTATGCAGTTCAGGGCCATGTCGGAAATGGGCATGAGGGCTCTGCTGTGGTCTTCGAGAGCACGGGTTGGCACTTGGTTGGGTAGCCAAAGACGTAGTCTGTCTCTTGCAAGACAGTGTGGGCGTAGATTAGATGGGATGGGGGTGAGGGTAGGGGGGTATGGTCGGGGAAGTGTCTGGGGAGGGGGAAAGCTTTCGGAGGCCGTGCGTGAGGAGATGGGAGAATCGAAGCGGGTGTTAGTTAGGGTCAGGATTGAGGGCAGTGCAGATGATGTCTTGCTCCTCTTGGACGGAGGTGAGCCAGCGCGCTCAAGCAAGGAGCATGTTGTTGGTTCTGCTAGCATCAGGGGTCATTTGAGGGAGGAGGGAAGGGGGGGGTGTTTCCGTGAGCCCAGCGGGGGTTTGGTCAATGATGTCAGTGAGGAATGGGATGAGAGCGGGTGGTAGCGGGAAGTGCGGAAGGAGGAGATTGGGGTGGGGATAGATGCCACAGGATGGTTGGTTGGCTGGGTTGTTCTGGCTGGGAACGTACTTGGTGTGGACAGTCTGGAGGTTATTGGTTTGAGCAAGGAATGAGTGGATGCGACGGAAGACGAGGTTGGTCTTGTGGTTGCGATGACGGTTTGACCACCAACCTTCGACAACTCTGGTGTTGTCTCTGTAGACAATGGCTCTGGGGGTGTGAGGATTTGTAAGGTTGACGGCATGCACAAGAAGTTCAAAGCCGACAGCCTCCGCCCATCCAATGTCGCATTTGATGCCTCTCACTGATTGCCAGCCCTTGACGAGATGCCAGGCCCTCCATGTTGCGATTTGATATCGTAACACTTAGTAGTCAACGGACATATCACGAAAGATAGTCACATGCGAAGGCATTGCCTGACGATTATCAGTACAGATACGGACTACGACGGTAGCCGCCTATACTTTATGACGTATTCCTAAGAGAATCCCTTAGAAGACGGCACGTGACCGTGGGAGTTCTCATATTACATAATATATAAGTACAATTCCATATAGCATAGCCAACGAGGCCCATACGGACCATTACTGTAGCATTACGTACTTATCTAAGATACACGGACATTAAGAGATCTTGATCAGATGAGATGGTATCTTTATAGATCCACATCTAGATCAGATCTATCTATGATCATTATGATATAGGAGGTGGAGACACCACTGATGTACCCACGGGTGACATTCCCAAGGGACGGCGTTCTCACACCACGGATATTAAAGACTCATGGTGTACGCACCGTAGATAGCATATTTAGACATGACATCATGCCCTAGGACCATGTAGGTCACTGGGCATTCCCATATTTAGGTATTTACTTGTGTAGCATACTATTTGTATCGCCTATGGGCGTTGTAGTATATAATGCTAGCACAAGACGGCCTAAGCTCTCCAGCTTAGTCCTCTTGTTATTCTCCCCAGAGTAACCGAGCTACTAGACTCATCCAATCATTTATCTATTCTTTCTGGCGACGTCTTATTGCTGTTGCCTTTCTGTCACTAGGTTCTATCCCTAGTACGATGGGTCGCAACACTCCACTTGTTGCCGATGGTAATGCCAATGTCCATGCCAGAGCTGGCATCTGAGAAAGCCAGCGGGTCAGCGAAGGGGAGTGGGGGTTGTATTGACAGGGAGACCCCACCTGATTCGAGCTTCTGGTCCCACCATAAAAGGTCGCTGGCCACGAGGCAGCCTGGCCTGTGTGGCATGAAGGGTTTGTCGGCGCATAGTTTGAGCATGCGTTTGAGCACTGTGAGATATGCTCTGCCCTCGGGCAGCGCTGCTGAAGCATGGAGGAGCTTGCCATATAGCTGTTTTATGTCCTGTAGTGTGTGGGTAGGGCGTTTCATCCACTGGCTTATGGCGCTACGGTATTTGGTGATCTTCTCGGGGGCTAGGGAGACTACACGTGTTTGTAGGTCCCAGAGGAAACCAATGTATGTCGTTTGGGAACCGAAAGGCTGGTCTTTAGAGGTTTCCCAAGGTATACCTAGGCACTGGGAGACACGGTCTATGTTGGCTATGTTGTAGGTAAATCTGGCATCGTTTGAGGAACGGGGTGATGCGTTTGATAAGTCCCCGATGAGGTGTGCACATGCTTTGTTGAATTCTTCGGTTGTGCCATCGTGGAGCCATTTGCCAGCGAATGATAGACGTCCACCTATTTGTTTGATGGGTCTGGCTGAGGCGATCTCTTTGTGCCATTGGGATCTTAGCATGCTGTAGGTAGTCAGCTCAGTCCATTTGACACGGAAGAATATGTGGTTGTTGACCCATTTGTCTAATGGGCTGATACCTTCTGACCTGAAGATCTCTGCTGCGGCATCGGCAACGTGTCCATATATTCCCGCTGAGGGTGCAGCACCAAATGCGAGGCAGGTGTCAATATAAAATTGATCGTGTGGGGCACGTACTACTGCTGCTGGCCACTGCGATGGGTGGAGGGGGATTGTGCAATAAGCCTCTGTGACATCGCATGTGGCTGCCTCAGATCCCGGTGGTAATCACGCGATGGTGAGGGCCACGATTTTGAATGTTCCCCATGGGGCGGGAAAGTCGTCTGTGCAGGTGTGGGAGTTGATTGAGGGATGGGGAAATTCGGGGGATGGTGAGATGGGGAACAAGAAATTTTGTATTAGTCGGACTTTGCCCGGACGCCCCAGTTTGGGTATGATGGAGATGGGCGACGATTGTACGGGGCCTAGATGGGAGATGAGGATATTAAGCGGAAAGGGTCCAATGTAGCGCCCTTTTTCTACCTCTTTACATAGGGTTTTATTAAATTCATCCATGTATGTTATCATGGAGGGTTTATTGGGTGGCGTTTGTACAGATGTGATCTGGGGATAATCTATGACAAAGCCAAATTGGAGACCTGCGGGGACATCGCAGAAATGCTTGATCGCTCCAGCCTTCTCCAACGCTGATTGCCATTCATTTGGCTTGTATGGTGTCGTTGGTGGTCTGTTTCTGAGTGCGAGGACATTGCTGGGCTCCGTGCGATTTGGACCCACAGCCCGAACAGATGTGGAGGGGTCTGTGGGAGTCGTTGCAGCTGCAAGGTTTCTGCCACTTGACGCAGAGTTGGCTTCCGTCCTATTTGGTGAAGAGCGCTCCTTCGAGTCGTTCTGCATATGTCTCGTGTTTTTGGTCCCATGTTTGGGTCGCACTGCAGCAGACGACGTCGTGGCAGTGTCTTCCGAGACACACAATGCAGACTGACAGGAGGATGATGGAGTGGGGAAGGTTTTGAAAGGAGCGGGATTTCTTCTGCGGTTGGTCCTGGATTCCATTGGTGGGGGAACCTGGACACTTGTGGGCTGCGTACAATTTGTTATGGAACACCTGTGATGTGGCCGGATTTTGGGAGCGAGACATGAGGGAGTTGTATTTCTCGTTGAGAGCGATGTATTTCTCATGGAGCGCACTCTGGGTGAGCGGTATGGTGGATGGGATGGGAGGGACCGTTGGCGGGGTGCCAAGGTGGTGTGAGTTGGAGCGTATGGGTAATCCATTGGACGCCAGTGCAGCGAATGATGAAGGAGGGGTGGAAAGTGGAAGGGTGAGTGATGTGATGGAGCAGAGAGGGGGGGGGTACTTACGACGAGGTCTGATTGGTCTGATCATATTTGGAGCAGAAGGTTGTCGAGAGTGTCACGGAGGACATCATCGTTGATAATCGAGAGGTCAAAGGCGCGGGGAGAGGCTATGCAGATGTGCCATTTACGGTGCTGTTGGCCTTGGTATACAAGGAGAGCTCATCGTTGATTCTTGTTGTGGGAGTTCTGCCATTTGTGGTTCTCGATGGTGGACCAGAAATGAACATACATCTGTACGTGTGCTGGGTCCCAGTTGTGGTCCTCCATGCATGAGATCATGCGAAGAGCGGCCTGTCCGAATTGCTCCATGCTGAGGTTCTCATCTTGTACGATGCTCAATTTGTCTTTTGCAGATGCAGCGGGTACTAGGGTGGGGGTCCCATCTGCAGAGGCAACGATGGAGAGGGTGTCGTCCTCAATGGCATAGGAAAGAGTGGCATTGGCGAGGTCGAGTCCTTCATTGGTGAAGTACCAAAGTTTGCAGAATTTGTGTTGTTGGATTTTCTGGATCGCTGCTTGCACAGGGAGGATGATGGGTTCCGAGGAGACTGAGATGTCCGGGATGAGAGCGAATTTGGCCTTGTTCCTCCTGCGTTCTTCCTTCAGGATCTGCACTTCCTCTTCTTCGCACTGTCTGATCTTTTCTGCTTCTCTCTCCACCTCCTCGGCCTCTGCTATGTTCCGTTTGTTACGACGCACATGGTATCTCAGTGGCAAGCCAAAGAGATAGCTGTCGTCGGGACTTCACTGGACAACGTAGATACGGAAGCCTACGGTCCTAAGTCCAGAACTCTTGCAAGCAGGTCTTAGGGCGACCTTTAGACCACAGAGAGTAAGCGAAGTCTTGAGGTTGTCGAAGACGGAGTGAGCTCTCTGGATGCCAGTAGATACGCGTGGATTGCGTAGAACTAGCTGGGGTTTCCAGCCAGCTCCACCAGGGTTTATATAGAGTACACGAGTGGCTGTACTCTAGCACGGACCATGGACATATATCTACTGGAAGGGGGAATGGTCCAGCGTATCCTAAAGGGATATGCTGGAAATAGAAGGGGAACACTTCCTCAATGGTGAGGTTGAGTGTGAACTGACAAAGGGGGCATGCTAGCATGCCAGACGAAAGGGGGCGCAGCAGCAATGAGGCTGGCATGCGCTAAAGACAAGAATGGAAGTCCGAGGTTCCCGCGGGGCCGTGGAAGCCGAGGGGAACCAGGGAAGGTCAAAGGGCGACACTGCATTGAGCAGTGGCGCAGAAAGGGAAACATATGTAAGTAAGAGTAAATAAAGGAAAGCCTCACTGGTACTGAGGTAAGCAGTAAGAGGTTGGCTAACCCTATGGTTAGGGGTTTGCCTAGGGTAATCGTAGAGTAAGTAAGGTTAGGTATTGTACCAGTGAGATAGAAAGGAAGAAAAAGGGGAGGGGGACCGCTCTACTGTAACACCGTTCTTCTTGTCGCCTGGCCCATATGTCACGGTTCCTGTCGTTCTCGGTGGTCCATTACCTGAGAAGGATGTCAGCAGCTTGTTTGGCTGTAAGTCCCACATCTAAAAGTGGTTGGCATTGCTCCGCTTTCTCGGGGGCGGTGAAGTCCAGTGGTAGAGCGTTGTTCAGGTTTTGCATGATGATGGGAGTGGGGGTTGAGTGAGTGTCAGGGCACGTGGGAAACTAATGCACACGAAAAAGCTTAGAAAAGCTGAGGTGAGACGGACAGCGTGATGCACTGTTGCATTGGGTCTGGATGAGAGAAGTGGTGCCCACTTGGCTTACTAATGCATGGACTAAATTCTAGGTTGGTCTCATGACCATCCCAGAATGACAACTTGTCCAAAATTTTGAACTCCACAACTTTAAGAGTCCTTGCACTTACCACGATGGCTGCAAGAAAACATTGGTAAACTGACGTGGCCACAGCTGTGCAGCTCTTGGTCACCCTTCAGACTTGGAAAAATATGCGAATACATAGTTTTAATTTAGGGTTTACATTTTTTTTAATGTGCATCGATGGATATGGAACAGCTGTCTAATAGCGATGTATACCCGTAGAGTCAACTTCATACATGCTTCTGCCACGTTGTGTGCCGCATAGTCAGCAAGGGAGTAGGCATAACATAGAACATACACTTAGTCCACCATGTCCTTACTGCATCCTGTTGTTGATGCCCTGGAAGACTGTCAAACCAGCGCTGCAGGTTTCGTCATGGCGCTACTCACCAGCCGAGAGTATGAGAGCTTGATGGTCAACGACCTTGCAGCAAATGCAGAGACGATCTTTGAAGCGCTCATTCATCATCCTGCAACTCGTGATAGGATAATGCAGCAATGCTTTGATGTTGTTGAAGAAAAGTATGTTCAAGAGATTTGAAGTCTCGCATCCAAAGATGGCGGTTTGCATTTTGGGGCTGCTAGCATGACTGTTCAGTAACTAGAGGAATTTCGCGTTGAGGAGATGGCATGAACCATGGAGATCCACGCCCCTAGGCTGTGGAAAATGCTTGATTCACTGCTTCCAGATAAACATCAGCAACAAGGTCTAGGCGGGTTGGGAAGCTTGGATAGCATCCTTCAGGATGACATGGACCTATCATCAAGTGATGCTGATGAATTCTGGAATGAGGTCAATGAAATTGATCTTGAGGGGTTTATCAGTGACCTTACCCACTGGCAGGCCGGTCATGATGACCAGCCTTTGACAGTCAAAGAAAGGTGAACAAAATGACGGTCTGCGATTAGAGCAATGGTCAGTAATGATCAGTATACATGCACAGATAACTAATACATACCAGAAAAAAACAGTTATATGCAGTATATTAATGCAGGGCATCAACCAAAAGGTGAATGCATTGCAAAGCATTGTCGGATTCTTTTTACAATCAGTCCATGCACCATACAATGTCATCAATACACTTGCGCACCTTGGTGTCTCAATTTCCACGGATGCAATCAATCTGGCCATGTGCTCGTTGTCTTTGGAATCAGCACACGCGTTGCAAAGCCTTGGTCATTCACTCATCACCTCCTACACATATGACAACTTTGATGTTGACCTAAAAAGTCAAGTACCGACAGTTGAGAAATCAAACGACTCACTTAAACATCTTACCTCAGGACTACTGTTCCCACTGGTTCATGGAGTCATGCTGGATGATCTACGGTGCTCGGAAGAGCTGTGGAAGAAGTCTCCATTAAACTCAGACATTGATGGGCAACAATCACGAACCTGGTGGGATTTAATCAACCTACATGAACCTACGGTGCAGCCAATGAATGTAGAACTTCCACAGTACCAGGAATTTAATGCATGGAAGTTTTTACACGACCTCTGTACCTATGGGCCCAAGTACTTTCAACAATTCAAGCCTAAGATCACGCACCCAGAGTCAGTAGAACAAATTCCACTGGTCAAAACACCTATTCTTGCAGCGCAGGTGATGGACATCAATAATTCAACAGTCAGTGGGAACATTCACGCAGTCCTTGAACTCCTTAAACAGGGCGGGATCTACGAATCTGCTCAGAAGTCAGGAGATCAGCACACCAATGAAGAAACAGCTGAGCAGGACTCAGCAGATATATCGGAACATGTCATTCTTGTCCATGGTGACCTCGGGACGGGCGAACGCCTCCTTGCTGCTCAACTGTGCCGCTCCATCGAGTCAACACCATGGCATCAGTTTCAGCATGTCATATTTGTCCCGGGGCTTTTCCACCTGAAGATGGCATGTGCAGATGCGTTGTGGCAGTATTTTATCCTGCCACCATCTGCACATGAGGATGAGACCTCCCTGATGAGCGATGTAGCAGTACTCCATCCAAGGGAAACATTTACCTTTACTTCAAAACCAGGATTCCGTCGGATGCATGAACTGTTACGTCCGAGATGCGACTGGGTTAGGCCTAGTTCAAGGCGAGGGAGTTCTTAATGGATGTTCAAGAGTAATCCAAGCAAGAGCGAGGAATCAGGGTTTCGAGGGAGTTTGTTGGATTGAGACGAAGATCAAAGGCATCAAGGTTCTTCCACTTCGAAGGGATTCTTCGAATGGAGAGAAAGCGTTGGCTTCAGAAGTGCGACAATTGACTTATAGATGCTGCACACTTCAGAAGTGGTGCAGACGACTTATAGAAGTCCAAGGGTTCAAGGGGTTTTCGAGGATACTAGGTAGTATTCCCAGTAGGTCAAAGTTAGGAAACATCGTAGGTTACAATGGATCCTTATATAAGTAAATAATCAGGCCCTGACTAAGCGATAGAACCAGATAGAAGTTAATAGAACAAAAGAAGGTCGCTGACTGAGAAGATAAGAAGTTCAGCAAGATAAGAGATAAGAGATAATGCTGACTAAATGAATGGAATCCTTTGGAATCCAGTGGAAAGAATATTAGTCAGCGAGGGACGTTTGAAGAGAAGGAGAGTCCTTAGCATGGTTTAGATGCTAGGTCTTTGGAGAGTCAAGAAGAGGTATAAGTGGAGGGTTGGCTACACTTGGTAATGAAGGATTTATTAGGAAATGAGTGGTACAAGGAAGAGAAAAGAGTAAATCGTAACATGAACTCGTCGGCCATGCAGGCACATGTCGGCAGTTAAATTGTTGGTTGGCTTATGTTCAAGCCAAGATGCGAGGGATTACAAGTCTGGATGACTTTGCAGCCTCCAAACTGACACTAGAAGAGCTAAGATCAATGGCAGGGGAGATCGCAAAGCAATTTGTCCCTGACCACCAGATATTACATGCATGTAAAAAGCACAAAGACATGTGCGATGTCCAATTTGAAAACACACTGCTCTTGAACAAATATTTCCTACTCTATGAAGAGTTGTCATTTGCAATGAACTGTGGCGATATCGGCCGTGTCAAGACTTGCATTGTTGACTGGATTCTGATCCTGAGAGCAATTGGGAAGCACAAATACACCTCGCACATGCAGAACTTCCTACTGAATGTTCATTTCGTCTATCCACCCAGTCTGAAGTAAGTCCATTCATTGGTACTGCCACTTACCCTAAATGGATTACAGATGAGCAGTTCATTACCATCTCCTCGTTAATCCGACAGGTCAACCAATGAAATGGTGGGCCGTGGACTGGTGCGTTGAGTTAAACAACCTGTTTATGAAGGTTAGTGAAAGATTGCTCACCTTGAAATTGCTCTGATGAAAACAGGTGAAAAACGGAGGCAAAGGACCAAATCGGACTGTCGAGCGGATAATTCTCAAGTCTCCATTGGTCCAGGTGTACCGAAATGTGCAGAAAGTCATACAGACTAACTTTGACCATACGCACCTAACCACGAACCACACAGCTCCAGATATGACAAAAACATTCGGGAAACTACAAGAAAAGCTAGCATTGAGTTCGCCTCACATAGTATGTAGGGGAAGAAAAGCCCGGCACATTATTGAAGACCTTAGTGATAAAGGATTAGCGATGATGGAAAAAAACATGCACAGTGAAGTGAATACAAATGAAGAAGAATCAGAAGACAAAGCGGAATACCACGACATATTAGTTGAACTACTGTAATGGTTTCTGTGCAGCCCAAGCGGTCGGTATCAAACATCGTCACATAGGTAGATGGTTATGCATAACTCATGTTCTCCTTGCTTACTACCACTGTGTCAAATGGCTGCTTGGAGCAAATCTTGTTCCTAGCTGGTACAGCGTAAGCTTCCTGTCCTCTAGAATTGAGGGAACACTTACCGTTGTGGCCCTCCTGACCACATGTGCTACATCTGATACATCGTTTGACGATGGAAGGAGAAGGGACTTGATTTGCATGAGCACTATTATGAGCAGAGCTACTAGGGCGAAGGGGAGTGGAAATGAAAGGTGATGGGCACGGGGAGGAATGGGTTTGAACAAGAGCGATGACTTTATCTCCAAACTGTTCACTTCTCATCCACCCAGTCTCTCGCTTGAGATCCAGTGGTGTGCAGAGTTTCTTGTGGTGAGTGTAGTCAACGATGGCGTCAAGCGTTGCATTGGTCATAACAAGGGACAGTCTGTGGTGATTAAGGGCTGCCCAGCCATAGACCACCACTGTTACGACACAAGGCGACTGTCACAGTGCGGACACTGGAGTCTCATGCAAGTAACAATGAACCTCAATAAAGGGGTCATGCTACGAGCATAACCTAGGCGAAGTAGAACTAGGGGAGCTCAGGAGAGTCCCAGTCTCTGGGAGTGAAGAGACACCAGTAATCACAGATAGATTGTGTAGAACTAGCTGGGGATTCCAGCAGTTCTGCAGGGGTATTTATACTACAGGTATTCTAGCACGGACCACTGGTGTGCATATGATGAGTATAGTAAGAGGAGGTGTACTCCCTAATGGAGTGCACCGGAATAGGAAAGAGAGAGAGAACGAGGTGCATGACCAGAAGGAGTGTGCTCGGAATGGAAAGGTAAAACGTATAAAGTATAAAGGGTTGGATGAGCTCCGAGGAGTTCCATGGAAGTCCAAGGAGGTCACCAGCAAAGGAAAGGGTCTTGTTCCACAATTGAGGTGGTTGACGAGTTGAGATGAGGAGGGGGCGAGCACATGGTGCGAGCCCAGGTGGTAAGACAACATTGTATCCAATATTGGCAATGCTGAATGTGGAAAGGATTCGCCTGATGGGATAGGCTATCAGGGAATGGAAGCATCTCGGGATGATGCGAACGTGAGGTCGTGGAAGCCTGATGGTGTGAGCGAGGACAGGGTCCAAGCGAGCGGAACAGAGTCCGAGATGACTCGAGGACATCTGATCAGGAAGGTGACGGCGGATCACAAGAAGTACCGAGTGATGCCTATTCGGGAAAGCTGGTACGTGTTGCAGATGCGGGACAAAAGGGGGACCTATAGTGACAGTGGTGGGCATGAGCCCGAGGATGCCGTGGACGAGGGCGAGCGGTCTAGAACATAAGGACATGCTTAGATAAGTGTGTGGCACTGACGGGGTATCACCGGAGGTCGGATAGTGCTAGCCTATATGGCATTAGGTAAGTGGTGGCAATGATAGGGGCTATCCGGTGGTGAGTGAGTGCTAAGGAGCATGAGTGATATTCCATACAAAGTACAGTGACTCCAAAAACCATTCCAATGTTTGGTAGTTTTGTGGTGTACATGACATAGCAGTTGTAGGCATGGGAATACTGCTTAGCGTTGGTGGGAGCATGTGACCGGAAAACCACTGGCTACCTGCTGACCTAATAACCACGTGGTTCAGTCCAGGGGTTGCCAGGATACATGCATTTTAAAACAGCAACACCATTGGAACAGTTTTTGAGCTTTTAATACTGAATAGGGTATTTGATATATATCAATACTTAATGTATCCTTCTTTGGCTTTAAGCACTGCCTGAATCCTTCTAGGCATGCTCTCAATCAACTTCTGACACTCCTCAACTGATATCTTCTCCCAATCCTCCTGAATCCTATCCCATAACTCATGAATCCCACTAGAGGGCTTTTCATGGTCTGCAAGCCTC
>JBBPSY010000426.1:0-13302 GCA_038093855.1 Rugiboletus extremiorientalis
GTAGCCAAGAGTATGTACTATATTTAGTCCCACCAAAGTTAAGTGATATTCCCACCCCTTCTTATGTCATGCCTCATACATTGCATTTTTGTGAAACATTGAAAGGGTTTATGGAGTCACTGTATAAGCTCCACCTTGTAGATGCTAGCCCCCCAGCTAGTTCTATGCAATTTACCCTGTGATTACTGGTGTCCTCTCATTCCCCTCTATGAGACTGAGGCTCTCTCGAGTCCTCCTAGTTCACTTCACCTGGTTAGTGCTTGTGATCACACATCTTAACTGATGTCATTGGTTACTTGCTTAGACTCCAGTCTTCATACTGCAACAGTCACCTTGCATTGTAACAGGGAGGTTGTTGGAAGGCAGTGAAGATACAGAAGCATTTTGAGAGGGATGACATTGTGGTAACAGTGGGGTTGAATGTTATGTAGTCTCCTTTGTTGGGTCATGCTCAGAAGTTCTTTTCCTTATGCTGCAGTATCAGGGAGAGTTGATCATTGGAGCATTTTTGGTAGATATTAAAGTGGAGACAAGGTTCTCTAGGATAAGGAGGATGGTTGTGACATAGATATGCAGATGTTCACACCCTTTCACACAGTCCTTTTGGCAGGGTGGGCAGGTGCAGTCTGGTTGCAGGTGATGATCTAGTAAGAGGTCCTGGAGCTGTTGTGATGTGTGGATGAGGTTTTTGATGATTGAGATATTATGGATTTGTTTTAGGCAGGTGTTCTTGGAGTAGGTTGAGTTTCTTGCAGAACCATCAAACAGAAAGGAGCAGTTGTGACACATCCTGCATGATGCTCCAAGAAGATGGGTGTTACAGTATCATGGTCCCCCTCCCCTTTTTCCTCGTTCCTCTATCACTGGTACAACACCTAATCTACTTATCCCATCCTTTTATGGGCATAGCCAGGTAGTTACCTATTATGCAATTCTCCTTATATGTTTTCCTTTGTCTTTCTCTCTTTACTCATGTTGTCCTCTCACACCACTGCCCATCGCAGTGTCATCCTCTTTCCTATTCCATGACAGCCTCCACTGTCATGGACTCTTTATATCCCCTTGCGGTATGCAACCTCATTGTTGCTGCACACTTACTTTTTCCAGCATGTCAGCCTTTCCTGGCATGCCTCTTTTATCTCCTCAGTCAACTGCCTAGTTTGCGGAAGTGAAACCTTTCCTCTTCTGTCACATCCCTGCGGGATCTGACAGACCCTTTTCCTCTTCAAGCACTACAGCCACCAGAGTACAGCCCCCTTTGTAACCTATATAAACTCTACTGGTAGAACTGCTGGATTCCCCAGCTAGTTCTATGCAATCCATGTGTACTTACTGGCAACCAGAGAACCTCTAAGTCTTTCGCTCTCCCTCAAGACTTACACTTCCTCTCTGTGGTCTAAAGGTTGTCCTAAGACCTACTAAGAGTTCTGGACTGAGGACTGCAAGCTTCTGCATCTGCGTTGTCTGTTGAAGTCCTGACAACAGCCACTTCTTTGGCTTGCCACTGAAGTACTGTGTCCATCGTAACAATGGGTAGGAAGCCAGCAGGTAAGAAGGCAAGATAACAGAAGGGAGGAATCATCTGTGGGACAATTAGACAGAAATCAGGTGCTCTTATGAGCTACTTCAGAATTCCCTAGCTCTCTAAGGCTTAGGGAGGTTTCTAGGTAAAAAGGGTGCTAGCTGTGTGGATGCTGGTGATCAAATTAAACCACAATTTGAAACTCTGCCATTTGTGGTGTGGAACATAGTAGTCTGGTGACCAGCCAGTCCAAAAGAGGTTGCACAAGGCAAACCATAGTGATAAATCTGGATTTGAATTTGGCATGAGGCACAGTGTCCCACAATCAGCTAATTGTTAGCCAATAGGATAATGATAATCTCTTTTTTCATGCTTGAAATTTTGTGAAACCATAATAATCAGATAACTTGACACCCATGATAATTAATTACAAAATGCATCTGGGCCACACCGCACTCATCTGATTGATGCTGCAATGGATAGATAATTTCATCCAGTACATTTGAATGGATACACTGGATACACTCATACAATTTGCAGACAACTGAATTCATGACCAACTGCCTGATGAATATCTGGAAATGTTGTCTGATATGAAGAAAATCAATGCACTCCAAAACAAGCATGAGAACCAGCATTCTTGTAAACTTCCCAGATGAATTAGCAAGGATAAATCTTTAATAAACCATGAAATGTTGTCTTGATGGGTCAAGAACAACCAGGATACAGTTCAGAAGTGAAGACATGCAGCTCACTCAAAGAACCTGCAGAGCCTTTTGAATGTATTCTTCATGAGTGCTCATGTTGCTACACAAAGTTGGTTGGTCAGGAATCTGAGATCAGCAAGGAGGTAGTTACCCTCAGGAATAATAAGGTTCTATATTATGGCATCATTATATATTTGCACATCTGAGGCATACCTCCCCTATCCTGTGGATGTATATATGAAAATAAGATCAAAACTGGATATGAAGGTACAATTTTGGGACATGAAAACCCTTGTAGTTCTGAAATGGTGCATCCAGCAAGTTGGAGGTACTACTATGGAGATATGACTACCATCAATAGCACCAATTGTATACTTGAAGTAGGGCCAAAGCTTGGGGGTTAGATCTTATTTCTGGTGATATCACCTCACCATCAGGGAGAGTAACAAAATCATATAGAATGACAGCAAGGAAAATATCATGATCATTGTATAAAAGCAGCTGTCAGACAAGATTATTTGAATCAAGGAACTCACATCAATGGTGAACATACTGTGATGTAGTATCATTTGAGCACTGGAATCTCTCCCCAACATGACATGCAGGCACACCAGTCATGCATGTATACAAGAAAATTACATGTTGTTCTTCAAGGGAAATAGATCTTGAGTTGTGATGACCATAGATCTGGAGTATTTGTACAAGCTCCTTGAACAAATTGCTGAATATGGAGAGCTCATTTTGGATGTGCTCTGGATGACAAGTCAAGGATTCCAGTACCCATCCTTCACCTGTGGAGGATGGAGGTGTGATAAGGTTCTAGATCTTTGCAGGGTGGAGGGATTGAATTGATCCTACAGGTCACCTTACAGATGATGATGCTGAAGAGAAGTATCATATACTGGATGAGCTGTTGACATTGGGCAGATCTAAGATTAAGCATGCATTATTGATCTTTTGGTGGGTGCACTGATGGGGCAGACATTGAACCTTTTTATGGTTCAGTAGATGGGACCCACAGTATGGTACAGCTAGCTAATATCCAGAGCATTCAAGCAGCAGCACAAAGGTGTTTCCAACAGTTAAGTGACATCAAAGCATAATGCTTACATAACAGAAATTACTGGCTTAAATGTTACATCCAACCAGAAATGGCATCATTTCATTTTCCTTAAGTATCACAACCATGTTATTTTCAATTTGTCAGTTTGGGTACAAGCTCAGAATCTCACTGACACCATAGAGATTTCCATTGCCCACAATGCCAGCATATGATCCCTGCAAGAGATAATACAAAATTTGGAGCAGTGTTCATTTCAAAATATTTCAGTCAGAAATCTCTGGCTGTACAAACCAAACACTTCCTTGTTCAGAACTCAGCAGTGCCTCCATATGGTTACCCTTGAAAATTATGGGGAGAATCTTCTCCAGAGGACAAAAGTATTGCATATGTTCAAATTAGAGCCTAAGGAAGAAGAAATCTATCTCATACTGGATACATGTTGCTATTGCTCTCAGGTTTCCATAGAAGCAGAAACCAACTGGCAGTATCCCAGATCTACCATGCATAGAAATCAAATACTTCTTTTTCAGAAGAGGGCCAGATGCAGGATAGTATTCCTGTCAACATAGAAATAAGCATGTCAATCAGGCAACTCATGACATCCGTTTGGAAAGAGGCCAGAGAGTGTTGGGGCTATGTAGGTTCTTTATGTGTGCATTTAGTGTCCAGATCTGGGATGTATCCCCACTGGGATGATGACAAGACAGAAAAGGTCATCAAACTTAAATTACTGTTAAGTCCAGTTCCTCTGGGCACAAGTCTGACAGAGTTCCAGGATGTCAGTATGAAGTTGGACTGAGATTCCAATGGAAGGTAGGAGAGCAAAGGGATACTCAATGGATTAAGGATGTTGGCACAGGACTTATGTGTTATGCCCTTGCTGAATCTTGTGTTCTTGTATTTGAGAAGGAAGTACACAGGGAAGTTGTTATGATAATGGGTACCCCCATACCTTTTTCTTTCTTTGATTAGCTTTTCTTGTCATCGCTCATCTTCCCTCACTCCTCCTCTTCATCCACACAGGACATTGTTGCCTTAGACTGACTCCAAGACTATGCCATGCTACACCTATCATTAGGCCATAATAATGTAAACATAGCCAAATAACTGGCATATTGGTACAATCAGAGTTTGAATTGGAGTTCCATAAAAAGGTAAACATGTACAAACAAAGTGAAAAAGAGATGGAGTATCTACACTCCTAGTACATTGTCCTGAGTAGGGTCTGTGTGTATACTACCACACTAGCATAAGGTGTAATAGACTTAAAAGTGCACAGTGACAAATCACAACAGATTGCATTGTCTGAGGGTACCCATTGAATTGCCCATCCTTGACCTGCATGCATGCAGCCATGGCTACATTAGAAAGCTCTTCCTGACCCTGAGGGGTAATGTCTCCAATGTAATGATCTACACCATGTTTTATTGGCTTTGAATGGATCCCCACATTTAAAAATGATACAGGGTGACACCATGAGGTATTTTGTGACCTTTGACTAGAGAAAACAATGCCTTGACATGATCTGGTACATGCTAAGATACCTCTTGGCTTTTCAATTTATCTTCTTCATCCTGATCTTGCTGGTCATTGATTCCACTACCTATTATGGAGGATACATGAGAAATGAAAGTCCAACAATCTCAACAAGTTCCAGGGTGTCAGTACAAAGTTAGATTGGGATTCCAATGGAGGGTAGGAGAGCAAGGGGGTACTCAATGAATTAAGGATGTTGGCACAGGACTTATGTGTTACACCCTTGCTGAATCTCATATTCTTGTATTTGAGAAGGGAGTACAGAGGAAAGTAGGGGAGGCATTAGAGGAGGACTTGAATTGGATGACTGTCATATAAAGAAAGCAGTGATAAAAGAAGAAGATAACAAGTTGATCAGAAAGCTGGCACACACCATGTCAGTGTTGTATGACCATGAAAAGAAATGCTTGAAAGAGGTTTCCAAGATCTTCTGATCTGCTGAGCTGAGCATTCAGGTCTGTTGCAAGGAGAAGGACAATGATGGGAAGAAATACAAAATGGATGTGGTAATCACTGCCAGGGTTGACAGCCAGGATTACCCTTTGGCAACACTGGAGGTGAAGAATGAGATGGCAACTGAAACAACCTTTCACAGTGCTAAGCTGCTAGGTTGTTCAAGTAGACACTAGAAGTATTGATCTCTGTAGGAGGGAAATCTCCAAGAGAACTAGACTGGGGAGTCCAGTCACTCCTATTACATTTGTACCGAAGTACTAACATAGAACTTGGTCGAATGTATGATCAAAGATTCTCCAAGGGATGGAGAGTGTTTTGTAGGTTCAAGGGTCAAGGGTTTGTCCTTACTTGAATGACGGTTTGAAGTAAGACAAAAGCGTGCGCTTCAAAAGTGGCATGATTGACTTGTAGAGGCTGCACACTTCAGAAGTGGTGCAGATGACTTATAGAAGTCCAAGGGTTCGGAGGTTTCTGAGGACTACTAGGTGTTACGACGCACACAGTATCTCAGTGGCAAGCCAAGAAGATAGCTGTCGTCGGGACTTCACTGGATGATGTAGATATGGAGTCTACAGTCCTAAGTCCAGAACTCAGCGAGCAGATCTTAGGGCGACCTTTAGACCACAGAGAGTGAAGCGAAGTCTTGAGGGACGAAGATGAGGCGAGCTCTCTGAATGCCAGTAGATATGCGTGGATTGTGTAGAACTAGCTGGGGTTTCCAGCCAGTTCCACCAGGGTTTATATAGTGTACACGAGTGGCTGTACACTAGCATGGACCAACGGCGTGTATCTACTGGAATAGGAAAGGGTCTGACGTGTCCCAAAGGGATGCATCAGAAAAGGAAAGGGAGCACTTCCACAAAGGGGTGGTTGAGTACGAAGAGATAAAAGAGGCATGCAAGCATGCCAAAAGAAGTGGGTGCAAGGCAACAATGAGGTTGCCATGCGCAAGTGATATAAATGGAAGTTCGAGGTTCCCATGGAGGCCGAGGGGCCACGGTAACCAAGGAAGGACAAAGGGCGACACCACATCGAGTGGTGGCACAGAAAGGGAAACATATGTAAGTAAGGACAAACAAGGAAAAGCCTCACTGGTACTGAGGTAATCGATAAGAGGTTGGCCAACCCTGGGGTTAGGGGTTCACCTATGGTAATCGTAGTGTAAGTATGGTTAAGTGTTGTACAAGTGAGCGAGGAAAGAAGAAAAAGGGCTAGGGGACCGCTCTACCGTATCACTAGGTAGATTCCCAAGTAGGTCAAAGTTAGGAAAATACATGGAGGTAAATGACGAGTTTATATATGTTTTGGAAATGAAAGATAGAACCTTGTAGAATGCCATAGAAGGTGGAGGAAGGGTTGCTGACTGAGCAAATGATGAGTAAGTTCAATGAAAGGGAGGTTGGTCAGTGATAAAGAAGATGACTAAGAAAAGATACAGCCTCTTGGTGAGTCGACACGAGACTTAGTAATACAGGAAGAAATAGGGAAAAGACGAAAAAGGACGAATCGTAACAACTCCTGGGAGTTTATATACTCTTTCTACATTTGTATATGTTGTGACTAGATCTAGAGATACACTACTATACAAAGTAGCCCTTAGTCCTGGGAATAGGGTATGAGTCATCCACAGTCAATGCACAGTCAAGCTGAGTCATAGATAAGATGGAAATTAAGTAGGCTGTGCAATAAGAGTCAGAATGAGTCAGAATGAGTCACAACGGTAATTGAAGAAGCATAGCCATGAAATGGAAGTGATGCACAGCCAAGCACAGCATGGAAACAAAATAGAAGTAGAAGCTGTGACAAAGGCATTACTATGGTGCATTAGAGTTTGAATCCATAAAAATGTAAACAAGTACAAACAAAGAGATGAAATGACTAAGTCCATTGACTTGTAGTGAGTCTTGAACATGTATACACTTGTGTAGGCTTTTGTATGTGTTATTGGATGTTGCAAATGAAGCATTTGTTACAGCAACTTGCTTTTCCAAGCTGTACATGCAAGCTGCAAATTGCTACTTGAGGAAGATAGGAAAGCAAGCAGAGAGATGGATGTATTCTCCACTGCCCTGTTTTCTGTTGATACTTGTTGGTCAGTATTGGGCATGCTTTCATTATCACATGCACATGACAGATGGCTGACAATTCTCATTCTTCAGATTTCTACCTTGTCTTTGCTGGTGCTATGTGGACTCATACCCTGAGAGTGCAGGTTCTGTTCATTCTTGTACAGTGGGGGAAACCTTTTACAGCCACATCTTTTACCCATATTGCATAATGTTTATGTCTGTAAATGACAAGAGCTGGCAACGATTCTGTTATAGAAAGCAGCTCAATAAGAAGAGGCTTGTTTTATTCAGGGAATTGGAAGCAGATGGATCCCTGATTTGCATCAAGTTTACTCAACATTATTCTCATGAGGCTCACTTACACTTTGCAGAGATGGAGTGAGTGCTGAGATTGCAAGGATTCAACTGTGTCCCTGGTGGGGTGGTACATGGTCATGATGGACAGGCTTGTCCAATACAAGGTGTTGGCTGATATACAGAAAAAGAAGCCTCTTGGGCCATCACTGTTTAAGTGCATCAAAAAGGTGCTAAAGACACTACACAAACACAAATTGGTACATGGAGATATCTGTAATACAAACATATTGGTAAACAAAGACAATGTGGAAGACTTCAAGGTCATTGATTTTGACTGGGGGAGCAAGATTGGGCATGCATGATATCTGCCCTATGTGAATTATGGAGGCCTTCCAATGTGAGAGCTGGGATGGTGATCAAGACAGAGCATGATCTTGCAATGGTTAAGCAGATGCCAGTAGGAATTTGTATTTGTATTTTGTAGAATGCACAGGATCTCGCTCTATAAACAGACCATCTGCAGACAAGTCCTTTAATGGAAAACAGCAAATAGATAGTTGAGGACCACCACACTGTCAGGTAGGGTTGAAGGCTGTCAAGTTCAATCCCTCTGGGAACAAGTCCGACAGAGTTCCAGGATGTTAGTATGAAGTTGGGCAGAGGTCCAACAGAGGGTAAGGAGGTCAAGGGTACTCAACGGATAAGGATGTTGGTACAGGACTTATGTGTTGTGCCCTTGCCGAGCCTCGTGTCCTTGTATTTGGGAAGTAGTATGGAGGAGGGTAAGGGAAGGTCAGAAAGGAACTTGAGTGAGGAGAGGTGTCTTAGTTGATTTGCAAACTGAGGTCTACAGACGGAGGACACAATACTTATACTACAAACCAGGACTGAGATCAGAAGAGGGTATGTAGTAGATGACAGATGGTAGCTATGAAGTGAAACAAATGATAAGGAAGTATGACAGGGGCATATGGAGGATGAAAGGAGATACATGATTAGGCATGAGAACATGAAACAGAATGTCAAGGGTGTTACGACGCACATGGTATCTTAGTGGCAAGCCAAAGAGATAGCTGTCGTCGGAACTTCACTGGACAACGTAGATATGGAAGTCTATGGTCCTAAGTCCAGAACTCTGCAAGCAGGTCTTAGGGCGACCTTTAGACCACAGATGAGCAAAGCAAAGTCTTGAGGTTGTTGAAGACTTAAGAGCTCTCTGGGGTGCCAGTAGTGTTATGATAATGGGAACCCCCATACCTTTTTCTTTCTTTGGTTAGCTTTCCTCGTCATTGTCGTTGCTCATCTTCCACTCGCTCCTCCTCCTCCGTTGCCTCCCTCGTACAATGGGACACCACGTATAGACCATTACCAGGACCACCTTGCTACACCTACCATTAGACCTAGAAGGTTATACTTTGTATGGAACATCACTTGTGCTCCTTAGCACTTGCTTGTCACCCAGGTAGCTCCTATCACTGCCACTGCTTACCCAATGCCACATGGCTAAGCACTACCTGCACCACCAGTACTTCCCTGTCAGTGCCACATGCCTATCTAGGCATGTCCCTATGTTCTAGCTGCTCGCCCTTGTCCATGGCGTCCTTGGGCTTGTGCCCATCACACTCTTTAGGTCTCCCTTTGTCCCACATTGCTGATGCGTCCTTTGTTCTCCCGAATAGGTATCACTTGGTACTCGGATGTCCTCAAGTCATCTTGGACTCTGTTCCACTCGCTTGAAACCTGTCCTTGCTTGTGCCATCAGGCTTCCATGACTTCGCATTTGCATCATCCCGAGATACTTCCATTCCTCGATCCAGCTTGACTGCCAATCCCATCAAGCGGATCCTTTCCTTATTCAGCAATACAGCTCCCGCTGTCTCGCAGTCTTATCGCCTCGCCTTGCAGACCATATGCTTGCCTCATCAACCGCCTCAGTTGCAGAACAGGCTTTGTTCCTCTTCCTCTCCTGGCGACCTCCTCGGACTCCACGGACTCCTCGGAGCTAATCCAGGCCTTTAACCTTTACAGACATTTTACCTTTCTTATTCCAGCGTGCTCCATTAGAGATCGTGCTCCCTATTTCCTTTCTCGTCGTGCTCCTCTAGTTGCACTCCTTATGGTAACATACATTGTCCTTTCTGGATGCACCCAATATATCTAGCCCTGTAGTATATAAACCCGTGCATGTTAGAACTCAGCTCCCCAGCTAGTTCTACACAATCATACCTGCGATTACTGGTGTTCTCTTCGCTCCCCTCTCAGAGACTGGGACTCTCCTGAGTTCCCCTGGTTCTACTTTGCCTAGGTTATGCCTGTAGCACAACCTCTTCATTGAGGTTCATTGTTACTTGCATGAGATGCCAGTGCTCGCACTGCAACAGTCGCCTTGCATCGTAACAAGTAGATATATGCGGATTGCATAGAACTAGCTGAGGTTTCCAGTAGTTCCAGCAGGATTTATATATCGTATAGGAGTGGCTGTACTCTAGCATGGACCAACGACGTGTATTTGCTGGAAGAGGAAAGGGCCTGACATGTCCTAAAGGGATATGTCAGGAAAGGAAAGGGTTCACTTCCGCATCCAGGCAGTTGAGTGAAAAGATACAAAAGAGGCATGCATGCATGCCAAAAGAAGTGGGTGCATAGCAGCAATGAGGCTGCAATGCGCTGACTACGTAAATGGAAGTCCGAGGTATCCGTGGAGACCAAGGAAGGACAAAGGGTGACATCGCATCAGGCGGTGGCACAGAAAGGAAAACATATGTAAGTAAGGACAAACAGAAGGAAGCCTCACTGGTACTGAGATAAGCGTTAAGTAGTTGGCTAACCCTATGGTTAGGGGTTTGCCTGCAGTAGTCATAGATTAAGGGTTGTACCAGTGAGTGAGGAAAGAAGAAAAAGGACTAGGAGATCTTTCTACTGTAACAAAGGGGAACGAAGGGTGATGTCATATGGAAGTCTGGTAGGGAGGCACACAACTCTGGATACTGGTTATAGACCTGAGTATGGAGATGATGGTTGCACACTGGAGATGTAAGGAAACAACTGGAGGTGGCCACTTGACCACCGGAGATCATGGATATGACAAAGGTCCTTGGAAGTGTTTTGACTACACATCCCCCATATTCTTTCTCTAGAGTGCTGATTATCATTGTATAGTACCAACCCTGGTCATCATAGGAGTTATCCCCATATAAGTACAGCACTGCACTTGCTCTTGTAGTATACCAATAACTCTCTTGTGTGGTGCTGCACATCGGTTCCCCCATCCACTATGAGAACACTCTTGTCATGATGTTCACCCAGCCTGACATGTGCATCCTGCATCCTACTGCTTTGTTTTGTGCCTGCACCATCCACACTGCCATTTGCCCTCATGATGGATATTGGAAGACACCCTCTTGTGCTGGTGCTCAACAGTTCCTCAGCTGGTCTTCGGCCATTTCTTGACCTTCCTGCTCTGCCACGAGCAGCACGCCCGGCTGGCTCATTGGTCCCATCTGTGGACATCTCTGCATGATGTTCTTCCCTTGTTGATATGCCCATGTACTCCATGTCCACTTCCTGAACTAGAGCTGGCATCACTCATGTGCAACAGCCAAGCCACACTCTCCACAACTGGGGACTCAGCATTCCATTCTTGCACCAGGTTACTTGTCTCCCAGGTATGGAGCCGTCATGTAGTGCTGCCAGGGCCAGTGGCCACATAAAGTTCATGGTGCAGTCCACCTGAAAACCTGATCATCCATCCACAAAAATGACCTAAGGTCATTAAATCAATTCTTTCCTCATTGATCTACCATCCACACAGTGATTGCCAGCTGAATTACATGGGGCCATTTTCATGGCATGCTTGCCCAATGATCCATACATCCAGCCAATGGGGAACCAGGCTCCACTTCTTCTGGTGTGAGTCTGTTGCCAGTGAAGTGTGGTGGCACTCCAAATGCCCCAACTATGACATTCTCTCAATGCCATTCAAGACCTTGGTTTCAAGGGACTGGACACCATGCATCAGGAGCAGATGGTCCTTTACAGCAGTTGGCTGTCAAGATTGGAGAATCTTCCCCTGTTATTGGGGATCTTGTTCTCTGAACATCCATCACTCAGAGATGAGTGACTACAGGCCATTCAGTGCTACAGAGAGTGCTGTCAGTGATTGCAAGTCATGGATGGTGCTGGGATGGATCTCAACCTCCTGCTTGGTGGTACCCAGACACTGAAGCACCTCATGATCAAAGCATGGTTTCAGGAAGTCAATCTGACCACTGTGCAACCTTGGCCTTCTCTCCAAACTCTTGTTCTCGACCTCTTCCACCTCCCACTGGGTACATTCCTCCAAGCTCAATGGGACAACCTCACCTGCCTTGCCATGAGACTTCTGGACCACATCAGCTATAAAGGGGATGAATTTCTCCACCTCCTATCTGGAGAGATTGGTCTTCAGCCCCATCACTATGAGCAGTCACCACTGGCCTCCATTGTTGTATCCAAATCTTCACAAGCTCTGCATCATATCTAATGAGAGTGAGGTATACAGGTGGAAGGTGAGGATCAATGGTTTGCTGTGTGTGATCTATGCTGGACAAATGTAACCCACCTGGATATTGAGGTTGGTGGTAGCACAGGCAATCTGGGCATGGTTCTGATGGTGTGTCCAAACCTTCAAGTCCTGTATCTCCATGGCCACCATTGTACTCCCCACTATACATCACTCCCTGTTTCCATCAGACACCCCACACTCTTGGACCTATCCATTGCAGTATGGGCTGACTTTGGAAACTTTCTCTTTGAGGCAATGCTGCCTGTGTTATGGTAGAGCGGTCCCCCAGTCCATTTTCTTCTTTCCTCGCCCACTGGTACAATACTTAACCATACAATTACCCTTAGCGAACTCCTAACCCCAGGAGTTAGCTATCCTCTTACCGATTACCTCTGTACCAGTGAGGTTTACTTCTCTTTACTCTTGTTTACTTATGCTTTCCTTTCTGCGCCACTGCCCAGAGCAGTGTCGCCCTTTGCCCTTCCTTGGTTCCCCTCGGCCCCACGGCTCCACGGGAACCTTGGACTTCCACTTATATCATCAGCGCATGCCAGCCTCATTGCTGCTGCGCATCCCTTTCGTCCGGCATGCTTGCATGCCCCTTTTGTCTGTTCGCACTCAACCTCACCATTGAGGAAGTGCTCCCTTTCCCTTTCCAGCGCATCCCTTTAGGATATGCTGGACCCTTCCCTTTCAAGTACTTACACTGCTTGGTCCGTGCGCGTACTTGTACCCTATATAAACCTTGGGAGAACCGGCTGGAGACCCCAGCTAGTTCTACGCAATCCATGCATATTTACTGGCATCCAGAGAGCTCGCTTCGCCTTTGCCAACCTTAAGACTCCACTTACTTCTCTGTGGTCTAAAGGCCGCCCTAAGGCCCGCTCGCTGAGTTCTGGACATAGGACCAAGGGCTTCCGTATCCTTGTTGTCCAGTGACATCCCAACGACAGCTATCTCTCTGGCTTGCCACTGAGATACCGTGTGCGTTGTAACAAAAGAACTAGCTACTTCTACACCCGGGGTTGCTATTAAGCTTCCCCACTAGGCAACACGGAGGAAGACTCGAGATACGACGATCTCTCTCCCGAGGATCGTGCCTTCTACCT
>JBBPSY010000427.1:0-13295 GCA_038093855.1 Rugiboletus extremiorientalis
TTCTACGGGACTCGGACCTGCTCCCAGGAATTGTTACACCAGCACCTGGGTGTGGGCGACTGCTTGTCAGATTAAATCCGGGCCTGCTGGACTTTTTCATGGAGTGACTAAGAGATATATCGGTTGCGGGGACAGGGGAAGGGGAGGGTTCTTGAGAGCGTTGTCGTTCTATGCGGGTAGATTCCCAACGGGCGACTTCAGCGGCTTCTCTTTCAGCGACTGAGAGGGAAGAGGAACCAGGGAGTCGTCGTTCTTGTTGTTGGGCTTCGTTGCCTGCGATGGTTCGTAACGCTGCTTTCCCTTTCCTGTCTTGGGTGAGGTAGAAGGCACGATCCTTGGGAGAGAGATCGTCGTATCTCGAGTCTTCCTCCGTATTGCCTAGTGGGGAAGCTTAATAGCAACCCCGGTGTAGAAGTAGCTAGTTCTTTTGTTACAACGCACACGGTATCTCAGTGGCAAGCCAAAGAGATAGCTGTCGCCGGGACTTCACTGGACAACGTAGATGCGGAAGCCTACGGTCCTAAGTCCAGAACACTGCAAGCAGGTCTTAGGGCGACCTTTAGACCACAGAGAGTGAGCGGAGTCTTGAGGTTGTCGAAGACGGAGTGAACTCTCTGGATGCCAGTAGATATGCGTGGATTGCGTAGAACTAGCTGGGGTTTCCAGCCGGTTCCACCAGGGTTTATATAGAGTACACGAGTGGCTGTACTCTAGCACAGACCATGGACATGTATCTGCTGGAAGAGGAAAAGGTCCAGCGTATCCTTAAGGGATGCGCTGGAAATGGAAAGGGAGTACTTCCACAAGGGTGTGGTTGAGTGCAAACCGCCAAAAGGGGCATGCAAGCATGCCAAAGGAAATGGATGCGAGGCAACAATGAGGTTGCCATGCGCAAGAGATATAAGTGGAAGTCCGAGGTTCCCATGGAGGCCGAGGGAACCAAGGAAGGACAAAGGGCGACACTGCACTGGGCAGTGGCGCAGAAAGGAAAGCATAAGTAAACAAAGATAAAGAGACGTAAACCTCACTGGTACAGAGGTAAGCGATAAGTAGATGGCTAACCCTGTGGTTAGGGGTTCGCCTAGGGTAATTGTAAGGTAAGTAGTGTTAGGTATTGTACCAGTGAGTAAGAAAGGAAGAAAAAGGGGAGGGGGGTCGCTCTACCGTAACACCTGACCAAAAAGGATAAAGTATGGGAATGGGGAATGGAGCAACAATCAGCATTTGACACATTGAAACAAGCTTTCACAGAAGCTCCAATCCTTGCTTACCCAGACAATGACTGCCAATTCTGGTTAGAATGTGATGCTTCAGACTTTGCCACAGGTGGCGTTCTATCTATAGAAAAGGAAGGAAAGTGGCACCCCGTCTGTTGCGATTTGATATCGTAACACTTAGTAATCAAGGATATATCACGAAAGATGATCGCATGCAAAGGCATTGCCTGACGATTATCAGTACAGATACGGACTACAATGGTAGCCGCCTATACTTTACGACGTATTCCTAAGAGAATCCCTTAGAGACGGCACGTGACCGTGGGATATCTCAATATTACATAATATATAAGTACAATTCCATGTAGCATAGCATACAACGGCCAACGAGGCCCATACGAACCATTACTGTAGCATTACGTACATATCTAAGATACACGGACATTAAGAGATCTTGATCAGATGAGATGGTATCTTAATAGATCCACATCTAGATCAGATCTAACATGATCATTACGATATAGGAGGTGGAGATGCCACTGATGTACCCACGGGTGACATTCCCAAGGGACGGCGTTCTCACACCACGGATATTAACGACTCATGGTGTACGCACCGTAGATAGTATATTTAGACAAGACGTCATGCCCTAGGACCACGTAGGTCACTGGGCATTCCCATATTTAGGTATTTACTTGTGTAGCATACTATTTGTATCGCCTATGGGCGTTGTAGTATATAATGCTAGCACAAGACGGCCTAAGCTCTCCAGCTTAGTCCTCTTGTTATTCTCCCCAGAGTAACCGAGCTACTAGACTCATCCAATCCTTTATCTATCTTTTCGGCGACGTCTTATTGATGTTGCCTATCTGTCACTAGGTTCTATCCCTAGTACGATGGGTCGCAACACTCAAGGGGTAACTTGTTCCCTTGTCCATCGCCTGTGTCCTCCACCATCTGCATAAGTGAGGCCTGTTACAATAATGGGTACCCTTATATAGTACCTTTTTCTTTCTTAGGTTAGCTTTCCTCATTGTCACTTGTCTTCCCTTGCTCCTCCTAATATCCCCTTCCTTGTCCACCTGGGATATCATCACCTTAGACCAGCACCAAGACTACACCTTGCTACATCTATCAATAGACCTAGAAGGTTATCACTTATCTGGAACATTGCTTGTAACCCTAGTACTCACTCGTCTCCCAGATAGCCCCTATCACAATTGCCACTTGCCTATGTCCCCTATTCTCAGGATAGCCAAGTACCCTATCTGAACCTTGGTAGTTCCCCATTGGTGCCACATGCTTATCAAGGCATGTCCCTTTGTCATCATCACCCTTGTCCTCATAGTCCTCGGACTCATGCCCATCCACTCCTTTGGTTCCCCTTTGTTCCCAGTCCTGGACACATCTCACCTTGCCTCCTTCAACATCACCTGGCACTTCTCCTGATCCATTGTCACCTTCCTGATCCATTGTCCTCAAGTCATCTCAGACTCTGTTCCACTATCTCAGACTCTGTTCCACTATCTCAGATCTCATCTTCAATCCTTCCATCAGGCTTCCTTGACTTCACCTCCATCCGTTGTATTGCCACCGCAATGCTTCATTGTTCCTAATCTGGCTTGACACCACTTCATATCAAGTGGATCCCTTCCTCATTTGGCACTACTGCTCCTGCAGCAACACCTCTCTCCTGATTTAGCACCTTGCTCCTTCACAACGCTAATTGTCTTCCTTTCTGGTCAACTGCCTCCATTGCAGAACCAGTACCATTTCCTTTTCTGTGATACTACCTCTGGTTAGTATCACAGACCTTTAACCTTGAGGACTCTCTTTCCCTTTCATCATTTTCTTAACATGTCTTACTATTCCTCATCAAGTCATAGGTATCGTTGCCTATACCCAGCATGCTCATTTAGGGTTGCTACATCACTTAGTCATACTCCTTCCCTGTAGTATATAAGCGCTGCCTTGTAGACACTAGCTCCCCAGCTAGTTCTACACAATCTACCCTGCAATTACTGGTGTCCTCTTGTTTCCCTCTATGAAACTGAGGCTTTCTCAAGTCCTCCTAGTTCTCTTCACTATGGCTCAGTGCTTGTGACTACACATCTTAACTGATGTCATTAATTACTTGCTTGGACTCCAGTGCTCACACTGCGACAATCACCTTGCATCATAACAAGGCCTACCAGAGCTGTGCTTGCCACCAGTTCTCTTTGCCATTTACCACCTCAATCACCTTCCCATTTCCTCACAGCTGTTCTCCACTGTGCCCACCACTCATCTCAGGTGTGTTCTGACTCAATCACCTGCAGTTAGGCCCACACATAACACTTTCTACTGTGCAAAATTGTGGAATCTCTAAGGAGAGCATTATCTTTGAACAAGATAATAACACCAAGCACATGTCTAAAAGAGCCCAGGAGTGGCTGGAATCTCAAGGTATCAAGGTTCTTGATTTACCAGCACAATCTCCAGACCTTAATCCCATTGAACATCTCTGGCAAATCCTTAAAAAGAAGCTTAATAGCTATGCAACACCACCAGGAGGGGTTTGAGAGCTTTGGAAAGGATTGATATGGAATGGGGCAAGATAGAGGTTGAGGAATATTAAAGATTAATAGAAGGCATGCCTAGAAAAATAGAGGCACTAATAAAGGCAAAGGGATGGCACACAAAGTACTAAAATTGTGGAATAGAAATGTTGCTCAAATAAGTGTCCCAATGACATGTCATTCTGAAATGGTTATATCTCAGTCCCATGGCAACCAAATCACATGGATAAGTGCTCATATTTAGGGCAAGGATTAGGGCTATTGATGACCCTGCAAGGGCTAGAGCTAATTCATTTTGGTTCACTTGCAAATGTCAAGTCTTTCCAAAATGACCCAACATTGGGACACTTATTTGAGCCACTGTATATGTCTAGTTCTTGCTCATCTAGCTGGGTCATTTCCAACTTTGACTTTACTCTTGTCTGCATTACCACTCTATATCCACCCTGGATCACACCTATTGGAATTCAGACTCTCTTCTGGCTTGCACCACATCAATTCCCCTTCACATATTACACTAAGATGTTTTCCCAATTATCAGTAGCATGAACAGTATTGATAGATCACAAGGGAAGTGTACTTGCTAGTGCTACATTACCAGTTTGGACCATGTCTGTGCACAAGTTGTATTAGCAGTGAATGTTTTGTTTTGTTGTGATGTATGATTATGTCTGCCTATAGCAGGATTAGAATGTCTCATCTGATTATGTCTAAACAAGCTCTAATGGGTGGAAAAAAACAATTGTTGGTCCAGTCAGACATATGTCATCTGAAATGACATAGGTGACAGAGGAGTAACAAATATGATCTAAGTTGTTCTGAGCATGCATTAACATATCTGATTTCTGCATGATTTGTGATGTAGAACTTACAATGAGGCTCACAAGCATTCCATTATATTCTGCACTCCACACATTGGAATACCAACATGCTACTTAAACATTCTGTAACAAACTTGCCTCTCATTCTGTTTCATCATGGTGTTGAGAGGTATGCTCTGTTATGATATCACAGTCCCCCTCTCCCTTTTTCCTTTTCCTCAAGCACTTTCAGGCTATCTGACCTACTTATCCCACCCATTTGGAGGTTAGCTAGGTACTTATCTATGTATATCGCACTTACAGTATGTCTCCTTTTTCCTTTCTCTGCACCACAGCCTCCTTTCTGTGTTGAACTCTTTCCCTTTCCATAACAGCAGGAGCTGTTATGGACCTTTTATCCCTTTTCTGTTATACTGCCTCTTTGCAGTATCAGAACCCCTTCTCCTTCTGTAACAGCTTCCACTGTCACAGGCCCTTTCTATTTCTGGTCAACTACCTCCATTGTAGAACCACATTCTTTCCCCTTCTATTGGACTGTCCCTGAACAAGTCCAACAGACCCTTTCTCTTTCAAGTATATACATGCTGGATATAGACCCCACTGTACCATATAAACCCCCTAGTAGTGGAACTGGCTCCTCAGCTAGTTCTATGCAATCCATGCATATCTTCTGGCATATACTCCAGACCTCTAAGCTTCATCTCAACCATCAAGACTCAGCTTCTTCCTTGAGGCCTCTGTATGTCCCGAGTACAGCTAGCTTAGGTCTTAGGACTTAGGGCTATGAGCTTCCACACTTGTAAGACCCAGTGAAGTCCCAATGACAGGTAATCTCTCAGTTGTTACAATGCACATGGTATCTCTAAGGCACAAGCCAAGAAACTACCTGTCATTAGGATGTCACTGGGTCTTACAAGTATGGAAGCTTGTAGCCCTAGGTCCAAAGACACTAGTAGCTGGACTTGGGGTGTATAGAGACCTTGAGGAATAAGCAGAGTCTTGAGGGACAAAAGGTGAAGCTTAGAGGTCTCAGTGGTTTGGCCAGAAGATATGCGTGGATTGTGCAGAACTAGCTGAGAAGCCAGTTCTGCCACTAGGTAGGTATTTATACTACAGTAGGGTCTGTACTTGGTGTGTATTTACTGGAAAGGTAAAGAGGTTTCACTAGATTGTAAGGGGGCAGTATAGCAAAAGAGGAATGGGTCCAATTCTGCAAGGGTCACAGGTGATTGGGAAAGGTAAAGGGTTTCACTAAACTGCAAGGGGCCAGTATAGTGAAAAGGGAAAGAAGGGGTGTGGCACTGCAAAGGAGGCAGTGTGACAGAAAAGGGTAAAAGGTCCATGACAGCAGTGGCTGTTGCGATTCGTCATGTGCCCATGCATAACTTTATTCTACATGCCTAAGTCCTCACTTTACACCCTATGCATGAGTGGTAGTATATGCTCAGACTCTACCAGGACATTGTACTAGAAGTGTAGGTACTTTATTTCTTTTTCACTTTGTTTGTACTTGTTTATCTTTTTATGGAACTCTGACCCAAACAGCAACCATACCAGTATGCCAGTTGTTTGGTTATGTTTACATTATTATGCAAGATCACCATTGACAATTTGCTTCTATACTTCTTTTTAATTTCTGTCTCACACATGTATCACATATGCTTCTCTTCCATTCTTTTAATCTCCATCATGCTTCCCTTCTATTTAATACATGTGTTTTGCCTCATGTATTTAATTACCATTTTGTTTCATGTATTTAATCTCTGTTGTTTGTCTCGTACAAATACCATAGTAGTATATATGCAATGCCAGCACTGACAGGAACTCCAGTCAAGCTCTCTGTTGGTTTCCCTAACCAATATTGTTCACTTGTTCCCCTTTTTAAGTCTTAGTGGTGTAACTTGAGGATAAAACCTTAGGTTGCAACAGTGGCTGTTATAGAAGGGGAAGATGATCTGGCACAGCAAGGAGGCTATGGACATGGGAAAGGAAAGAAGAGACATACTGTAAGCGCATGTAATAGATAAGGGCCTAGCTAACCCATAAAGGGGTGGGATAAGTAGGCATTTGTTACAATTTCTTGTTTTCCTTTTCCCTTTTGTCCTTACCTTGTATTACAAAGCCTCACGCCGACTCACCAGAGGCTACCTTTATCTATTAGTCATCCCTGCCCTCATCGCTGACCAACCTCCCTCCCCATCTGTATTACTCATCACTTGCTCAGTCAGCAGTTCCATCATCTTCTACAACATTCCATTTTTCATTTACGAAACGTATATAAACTTGTTGCTCATCTCATGTATTTTCCCTAACTTTGACCTACTTGGGAATCTACCTGGTAGTCCTTTGAACCTCCTTTGAACCCTTGGATCTCTATAAGTTGTCTGCACCACTTCTGAAGTGTGCAGCCTCCATAAGTTGATCGTGCCACTTTTGAAGTGCACGCTTTCACCTTACCTCGAATTGTCATTTGAGATAAGGGTGAACCTTTGAACCTATGATCCTTGAAACCCCCTCAACCTAAGGAGAACCTCTGTCTCAGTGCTTTACCAAGTCCTACACTTGTACTAAGGTACAAGTGTAACAGCATTAACTATAGTAGTGGTGAAGGAAAGAAGAAAAAGGAGAGGGGAATTGTGATACTGCAACATCAGCTTGTGCCTTAGAGATACTGTGTGTGTTGTAACATGCTCAATATTTTACTTACCTTACCTGAACATGCACTCACTTATCAATTACAATAGTTTCACACATATTCAGATACATAATAATTGATCCCATTTCATCACAGTGTTGAGAGTTTCACACATGTTCAGTATTAACAGTCACCACATAGCCAAGAGCATGTACAGTATACAGTATTCAGCCACCCACTTACACATTGGCCCTATTTGTCCTCACTCCTGAGTTATTACAGCGCTTTTCAAAGCTATGCAGAAACACACAACATGAATTTCACATGTTGGATACTGTTACGGCAAACCCCTAACCATAGGGTTAGCCATCCTCTTATCGCTTATCTCAGTACCAGTGAGGCTTTCCTTTGTTTGTCTTTACTTACGTATATTTTCCTTTCTGTGCCACTGCTCGATGCAGTGTCGCCCTTTGTCCTTCCTTGGTGTCTGCGACCTCCTTGGTCTCCACAGACTCCTCGGACTTCCCCATATATCACTCACACATGGTAGCCTCATTGCTACCTTGCACTCACTTCTTCCAGCATGCTTGCATGCCTCTTTTATCTCTTTGCACTTAACCACCCCTTTGTGGAAGTGCTCCCTTTCCTCTTCTGGCATGCTCCCTTCGGACATGTCAGACCTTTCCTCTTCAAGCACATACAAGTCAGTGGTCCGTGCTAGAGTACAGCCACTTTGTACAGTATATAAACCCTACTGGAACTGCTGGGATTCCCCAGCTAGTTCTATGCAATTCACGCATATCTACTGGCATCCAAAGAGCTCCCTCAGTCTTCGACAACTCAAGACTTCGCTTCACTCTCCGTGGTCTAAAGGTCGCCCTAAGACCTGCTTGCTGAGTTCTGGACCGAGGGCCGTAGACTCCATATCTACATTGTCCGATAATGTCCTGACAACAGCTATCTCTTTGGCTTGCCACTGAGATACCATGTGCATTGTAACAAAAGAACTAGCTGCTCATTCTACACTGGGGTTGCTACTAAGCTTCCCCCCTTTTGGTCAACATGGAGGAAGACTCGAGATATGATGACCTCTCTCCCGAGGATCATGCCTTCTATATCACCCAGGACAAGAAAGGCAAAGCAGCGCTCAAACAGATCGCAGATAATGAAGCCCGAGTTCAAGAACAATGACTCCCTGGCTCCTCCTCTCTTTCCGTTGCTGAAAGGGACACCACCGAAGTCGCTCACTGGACTCAAACCTGCATTGAAAGACAGTGCTCTCAAGAATCATCCCCTTCGCCTTCTTCCATTCCTGCATCTACCCCCTCTCTTAGTCACTCCATGAAAAAGTCCAGCAGGCCTGGATTTAATCCAACAAGCAGTCACCCACACTCAGGTGCTGGTGTAACAATTCCTGAGAGCAGGTCCGAGTCCCATAGAAGGCTCACCAAAATTCCTGTGTCCGGTACCACCCTCTCAGCTGAAGGAGCATTAATTCCAGACCCTGATGTATGCATCCATGGGATTGACTCTGACATCGAAGAATAAGAATCAGATGACGACATGGGCAAAGAGTCACTACCCCGTGACTTCTCTGGACGAGTAGAAGATGCTAACTGGTGGCTGCAAGCAATGGCAGCTTGGTGCCAGATTAAGCATGACAAGTTGGAGGATGCTGAAGTAGTCACTATGGCATTAGCAAAGATGGGCGAAGGACAGAGTCGCGTGTTTGCAGAAGGATACTATGCGAAACTTGCCAAACCCATTACCCACCCAGGCTTTGACACCTGGGCCACCTTCTCCACTGAATTCAAGAAAGCCTTCTCCACTAAGAACAAATTGGTGGACGCCTGACGAAAGCTCCGCAACCTTCGCATGAAAGGATTATCCGCTGAGGCCCTCAAAGACTATACTACACAGTTCAACCTACTCCTTGACCTCTCTGGCATCGCTGATCAGAACATGATCAATGACGCCTACTGCCAGGGACTGCATTACACCTTAGTAGGAGATATCCTTCATGGAATGGAGCCCATGACACTAGACAGATGGATGACCACTGCCAGTAACCACACCCAGGCTCGCAAACGCCTCCAAGGCTTCCATTGAGGAGGGTTTCAGTGAGCCCGTCATGATCCCAACGCGATGGATGTAGACAGAATCAACCTCACAGGCCCTGAGCGAGCTCGCCACAATCGGGACCGCCTCTGCTACATCTGTCACAAACCAGGATGCATTAGCCGAAATCACCCAGGGCACAGAAACTACAGACAGCCCATGCAGCGCAAAAGTTCCACTCTGATCCCCTCCACTTCCTTGACTTCTACCCCGAAGAAACCAGAAAGGTTCAGGACTGTGCAAACGAGTGCCTCCTCCTCTCCAGACCCCCTAGATGCCTACATTGCCGATCTGGAGGGAGGATGGAAAGATAGAAAGAAGATCCTCTGAGTTCTCAAAGAATGCTACGATGAAGATGCCGAAGAACCACACGCCACCTAGGAGGTCAAACAAGTCAACCACATTTGTGTTGAAAAGGATTTTTAGAAAGGAGACTCGCTGCAACGTCTTGCTCTCCTACCCTCCCAACTGTAATAGTATCGAGAAATGAGAAATCGGTGTTCGTCCCAGTTTCTCTTTCTCCAGTTGGGAGTAAATCTGTTGTCACTGCACCTGCCCTCATCGACTGTGGAGCCACATCCTGCTTCATCAATTACACATTTGCCAAGAAACACAAATTGCTATTCACTTGTCTAACTAGGCTGGTCACTGCTACCAATGTGGATGGAACCATTAACAAGATGGGAATGATAACCCATTAGGTTCGCCTTCATATCCAGATTGATGAAGACGAGGAAGATTGGGACTTCCTCATACTCTCCAGTGGAAAACAACAGAGCATCATTCTCAGAATGACTTGGTTAGGAGACCGAAACCCAACACTAGACTGGAGTAGTCGGAAGGTATCTGTAAAACCTCCATCGTTGATCAAAAGGAAGTGCAACGGTCAGGAAGCCCTAGCACAGCAGTACCTTTTACGGTATCTGGATTTAGATGTCGACAACAGACTAGCCAAAGCCTATCTCACGAGATTCAAAAGGATGCCCGCTCACATCTGAAAGATAACTTTGTCGACTATGCTGGCCCAGGAGATGGCCAAGATCACAAAAACCATTCCAAAGGAATATCAGCAGTTTGCCGACATATTCATTGATGAAGAAGCAACAGAACTTCTCCCATCCCAGCCCTTCGATCACAAAATCAAACTGCTTCCCTCCTTTGTTCCAAAGTGCGCTAAGAACTACTCCCTCAACCCCAACGAAATCAATGCTTGTCAAAAGTTTGTAAATGAAAACCTGGCAAACGGGAAAATCCAACCATCCACCTCTCCCCAAGTGGCTCCTTTCTTCTTTGTGGCAAAGAAGGATGGAAAGCTCCGCCCTTGCCAGGACTACTGTTATCTGAATAGCCATATGGTCAAGAATGCATATCCACTCCCTTGCATCTCTGACCTCCTCAACAAACTAAAAGGATTGTCTATATTCACCAAACTAGACGTTTGCTTGGGGTACAATAATGTCCTGGTCAAACCTGAAGACCAGTGGAAAGCCACTTTCATCACTCCATTTGGACTTTTCAAGCCAACAGTGATGTTCTTTGGAATGTGTAACTCACCTGCCACTTTCCAGGCATACATGGACGATGCCTTCGCCAACTATATTGTGGAAGAATGGCTTGTCATCTACATGGACGATGTCCTGATCCACTCCTCCAATCCAGAAACCCATCGAGAGCACACTGAGAAGGTCTTACAATGATTCTGCGAGCAACACCTCTACCTCAAACCTGAGAAGTGTTCTTTCGACATGACCGAAGTCGAATACCTAGGGCTCGTGGTCTCAAAAGACAACATTAAGATGGATCCCACTAAACTTGCAGCCATTGAGGAGTGGACTGCCCTGAAAGACGTCAAAGCTGTCAGGTCATTTATTGGGTTCTGCAATTTCTACCAAAAATTCATCCCTGCCTTCTCTGATATTTGCAAACCCCTACATGACCTTACGTGCAAAGGTGCCACCTGGACCTGGGGAATGGACCAGGAACAAGCATTCA
Organism: Rugiboletus extremiorientalis; assembly: GCA_038093855.1. Taxonomy (NCBI): domain Eukaryota; kingdom Fungi; phylum Basidiomycota; class Agaricomycetes; order Boletales; family Boletaceae; genus Rugiboletus; species Rugiboletus extremiorientalis. The sequence continues at coordinate 11,342 of JBBPSY010000427.1, forward strand.
GAATGCTCAAGAATGCCTTCCTCAAACAGCTGATCCTGCGAACTCCTGATGTATCCCAACCTTTCTTCGTCATGACTGATGCCTCCCTCACTGCTGCCAGGGGTGTCCTTATGCAGAAAGATGTCAATGGTGACCTCCATCCCTGTTCCTACATCTCCAAGACCTTTGGGACAGTGGAACGTAACTATGACATCTATGATCGGGAGCTACTTGCTGTGATTATGGCCCTGGAGGAATGGCGACAATATCTATGAGAGACAGGTCATCCCATCTCTGTCCTGACTGATCATAAGAACTTGACTTACTTCCGCAAACCTCAGAAGTTGTCTTGTCGCCATGCTCGGTGGCAAATGTTTTTACAGGACTATGACTTGACCTTTACCTGTTACGGTAAAGCGGTCTCCCAGTCCTTTTTCCTCTTTTCTCACTCACTGGTACAACACTTAACACCACTTATACTACGATTACCATAGGCAAACCCCTAACCATAGGGTTAGCCATCCCCTTATCGCTTACCTCAGTACCAGTGAGGCTTTCCTCTTCTGTTTACCTTTGCTTACATATGTTTTCCTTTCTGTGCTACTGCTTGATGCAGTGTCACTCTTTGTCCTTCCTTGGTTCCCTCAGCTCCACGGCCTCCATGGAAACCTTGGACTTCCACTTATATCACTTGCGCATGGCAGCCTCATTGCTGTCTCGCACCCTCTTCTTCTGGCATGCTTACATGCCCCTTTTGTCTCTTCGCACTCAACCACACCTTTGTGGAAGTGCTCCCTTTCCTTTTCTGCCACATCCCTTTGGGATATGTCAGACCCTTTTCTCTTCCAGCAGATACACGCTCTTGGTCCGTGCTAGTGTACTGCCACCTGTGTACACTATATAAACCCTGGTGGAACTGGCTGGAAACCCCAGCTAGTTCTATGCAATCCACACATATCTACTGGCATCCAGAGAGCCCGCCTTGTCTTCGACACCTCAAGACTTCACTTCTCTCTCTGTGGTCTAAAGGTCACCCTAAGACCTGCTTGCCAAGTTCTGGACTTAGGACCGTAGACTCCGCATCTATGTTGTCCAGTGAAGTCCCGACGACAGCTATCTCTTTGGCTTGCCACTGAGATACCATGTGCGTCGTAACATTACCCATCTCCCTGGGACAGCAATGGGTCCCGCAGATGCCCTATCCCAGAAGGATGAGGTGGACACTTCTCATGACAATATTGCCCTTCAGCTCCTCCCTGATGAGGTCTTTGCTTGCTCTCTCAAGCTCGCCATTGCCGACAAAATTGCCGCCTCCACTCCCTGTTATGATTCTCATTTCGCCAACGACACTTCATGCATCACCATCTACACTACATCTCCACTTTTGCATTAATACGCCCATCGCTACACTCTGGCCTACCTATATAACCCACGTCAACACTCAGTAATGCCTTTATGACCCATAGCCAACAGGCTACGACTACGTTAACCCTACTAGATAACGCTAATGAGCCTTGCTCACAACAGGAATCGACACTTTGTCAATTCCTTTCATCTGTTTGTTCATCTTTACCTTTTTATAATTAACGAATCTACAGATGCACTTCAAGAAGCCTTCGTCACAGCTTCTACTTCTATTTTCATTTCCATGCTGTGCTAGGCTGTACATCTCTTCTATCACAAGGCTATGCCTTCTTTTAATTTCTGCCATGACTCACGTTGAGTCATTGAGGCTATACTTAATCTCTGTCTAGGCTATGCATTGCTGCGCAATGCTGCGGACTGCACATTGCTGTGCAACTGCGGATTCCTGTGTGATGCTGCGCATTACTATACTTAGTATTTAGAAAGTGGTCTGATTGTCATATTACTATACCTAGTACGCTATTGGTCAGATCTAGACACAATAGGTACAAACATGTAAAAGGTATATAAGCCAATCAAGCCCACCAGAGAACTTCAGTCAAGTTCTCTG
>JBBPSY010000428.1:0-13290 GCA_038093855.1 Rugiboletus extremiorientalis
TCACTATGTTGTCTGATTCAGGCACGTCTGTAACACGCTGCCCCGCGGCGAATATTGCCACTCACGTATATGCTAGGCACATATGCATCTCCTTATCGGGAACTCGCACATGGAGAGCGGCAACTACACAGACGCAGTACAATCGTTCGAGCATGCGCGAGACCGAATGCGACGCTACGCGGGGCCCTCTCTGGTTTCCATCTCATTCGTAAGCTTTCTATTGACGGTCACGCGACGCATGGGTAATGGTGGTTGCTGGACAGATCTCTGGTTGGAAATTCGATGATCTTGGCATCACTATTCGACAGCGTCTGTGCGAAGCATTGTATGCAGCAGGTCGAACGGAAGAGGGAGGCGAGTCTCTTCTCGACGTAGTAAATACATTCGAGGAAGTGGTTTATGTGAGCGAGCCCATTAGGAAATGGGTTTCTGGTGGGTTTATCTTCTGCTTCTCGTCTGTTATCCGTTCAACCCTTTCCGTCAGATTTCACCCAACGATGTCTCTCGGTTTCCCCAAACAGTGCTCTCTCGAAAGCAGCCCAACAAGATAACGCGCCAACAGTGCGCAATTCACTCCACCCCACGCCGCTCTTGAGCGTGTGGGCAAAATTGACACTGGCCAGTGATTCATGGAGAGACGCCTTGGCTGTTGCTGTCAGCGTGAGTATTCCATCTAGTCCTCGCGTTCCACTTGTGTCTGAAAGTGCTCGTTTGGAGTTTGTGGTTCCAAGATTCACGATTTATCGCGCCATATGCGAACGTCTCGAAATGATCGATTACATAATTGACGCGGTCGAGTGCTTGCAACAACTGATGAGCGAAATGGAAGGGAAAACAGATACGCATAGTGAGCAACAGAAATGGGTCCTGGGTGAGCGATTGGATCCCCCATGACAGTGGTATTCATCCGACGGTTTTCTTTTAGCCTTTAAGTCGTGCTGCGCTGAAAAGCTAGCGAGTTTTGGAGATGCTGCAAGGGATGCACAACAATATGATGACGCTATTGTCCAGTACTCAACCGCACTGTCTCTCAACCCCTCTAACCTGCAAGACATCTTCGTCAAGCGAAGCAAGGTGTACATGGCAAAAGGATCATGGGAAGATGCTCTGGATGATACGAATCATGTACGTCGTTTCTGTCTTTGCAGATCTGACCTCGTCGATGCTGAATCATCAGGTGATGATGCTCGATTCATCGTCTCCTTGGAGATACGAGAGCGTACTGATAGAGTGGGCAAAAATAAAACTGAGGGACAGATCATGGAGGAATGCCTTGACAACTGTCGGCGGTGTGAGTGCATCCATTCGTCGTTGTCTCTCGTGAAACCGACATTTTAGCTGCAAGTTCAAGGTCTCGAGATTCACGCTATACCGGGCTTTGTGTGAATGCCTCGAAGCTGTCGGTCGTCTAACGGATGCGACCGAGTGTCTCTACGAAATGGCAGATGAATTAGCACAGGAAGTACACGGGGAGGAAGCAAGGTGGATTCTCGGTGAGCAATTATGTGCACGAGGTATGCGACATCTATATGACGTTTCTCCGTCAGACTTCCGAACCCGCCTCCGCGGAAAGCTGGAGGACCTTGGCGACACCGCGATGGACGCTCAGCAATATGACGAAGCTATTGTCCAGTATTCAGCTGTACTGTCCCTCGTTCCTCCTACCCCACAAACTCTACATGTCAAGCGTAGCAGGGCATGCGCGGCGAGGGGTTTGTGGGAAGATGCATTAAGCGATGCGAATGAGGTGTGTTGTTTTTGCTGTACACAAGTGCATACCTGTTGATGGACACTTTCAGGCAATCGCTCTTGATCCGTCATCGCCAGTTGGCTACGAGAGGAAGTCTGTGGCGTTAAGTGGGGCAAGGTGTCATAAAGATACATTAGAGGTGTTCGAGACGATGCTCTCGAAGATGGTACAATCACCTGATCCGGAGACTCGTGGTGGGTTTGATACGCTCATAGTAATGTTTTATCTACTGATCTTATCCCATAGAACGTTGTCGCCAGTACAAGACGACAAGAGAAGTAATTCGCAAGGCCGTCCAGGAGACTATTCGTGACTCGCCACGGATACTCATCGACACCACAACGGGTCGTCTGTGCAACAAGTCTCAGCAGGCTGCCGCGTTTGAATCATTTCCAGTCTTCATGGATCTGATTTTGCCCATGGCGACACACATTGACCACGCACGTATTCAGCAGGAGGTCAAGGAATACTACCGTTATGCGACATTTTCGCACAAGTGGGAAGACAATGAACCTCTGTTCGAAAAGGTCATCCACATCGTGGTGTATGACCTCGAGGGCTCCCCAACGCATGACAAGCTCCAAATGTTCTGCAAGATCGTGCACGACGCTGGGTTCCAGTGGGCTTGGAGTGATACCTGTTGCATCAATAAAGCAGATCACTTTGTGCTCCAAGAAGCCATTGTAGCCATGTTCAAGTGGTACGAGGGATCTTCTTTGACGATCGTTTTCCTGCGCGGCGTTCGTTCCCCATCTCAACGCGGTGCTCTCATGAGGAGTATTTGGAACACCCGTGCCTGGACATTCCAGGAATACCATGCATCCAAGGTGGTCCGATTCTACACTGAGGATTGGAAGCTGTATATGGATCTTAACATTCCAAACCACAAGGAGTCGCCCGAGATCATCTCGGAGATGGAGGAGGCAACACGCATTTCTGCTCGAGCCTTGATGGCACTCAGACCAGGCCTAGACGATATTAGGGAGAAGCTGTGTCTGGCTTCGATGCGAGAGACTACCTATATCGAAGATGCTGCATACTCACTCCTTGGCATATTTTCGGTCTCATTGCCGGTCGTGTATGGCGAAGGAAGCAAGGCTCTTGGGCGACTGTTGGCACAGTTGCTGACAGGCTCGGGTGACACAAGCATCCTCGCATGGACAGGTCGATCTGGCAGCTTTAGTAGCTGCCTTCCTGCTGATATTGTTGTGTTCAATGAATTACCAACAACGCACATACCACTGGCCCTTGAGGGTGCCGAAATGGATGCTCTCATAGCCAGGTTGCGCTCTTCCCCCCCCAATCTGAATCTGGTAATGAGATTGTATGATCGACTCAATGATCTCCCCATACCCTTTTTCGCCGGGCAACGATTGAAGATATCATGCATCATTTTCAAGCTAGGTTCTCTGTCGGCTTCTCGGACCCGCTCAGAACAAGTGTTCTGCGCACAGACAGCTGGGCTTGGGATCGTGGAGATCAAGACGAACGAGAACCTCTCTCGATTCGATTCTCTATACCTCATCCACCCTTGGATCGACTTTCTCCTTGACCGACAGCCTGTGGGGAGTGTAGGGGTTCCAGACACAATACCTGAGGAGAATACAGACGACGGGTCCTCCACGATGTCCAGCTTGCCATCGTCCCCTGGCCTTTCTAATGCTGCATTGGCAGCACCGCAGACACGTACAGCGCGACTCTTGTCTCGCTTCAGTCGGCCGTTTGGTGGGCGAATCGCTACAACGCCTGGAGATGTGGTGTCTCTCCAACCCCCTTCGTCTTTATCGCAGACGGACAAAGAGACACGAGCACTCCGAGTCATGGCTCGACTGAGACAACCATTTGGTGCCCTGTTATTCACGCCAACCCGGCAGAACGCAGCAGAATACAGGAGAGTGGCTTCAGAGACTCTGATCACTGTCCAGGTACGGGAGGACGTACCACTGAACGTGTTGATAGACAATGCGCGGTTGTTGGACGTGCTATAACGGCCGTTTTCGATATTAATATTGCCCGAGTCATGTTTCTGTTACTCCTTTCCTCCTACGTTACTGTCGTTTGGCTATCAGTGTATCATGAGAGACATTGCGACGCAACCATTTTAGGTTTCACAGTAACGTCTCTTGTTTACGTGACCACAATGTAGCCACCGTACATGTCAAGCCTTACTCGGAGCGTGATCGGCGCCATGATTGTACGTGGTACGCCACTTGCAGGCCTCGAGTGAAGGTTGTCATGTGGCATGCAGCGATACAAGAACCAAGTGATTATTCATACGAATGCATCACTGTACAACAACGAAAGAGATGAAGATAAAGAATAAAAAAGCCATCTAGAGCAATACATCCCCTACTTCCAAGCCGCCGCCGCCGCCACCTCAAGACCATGATGGCCGTTTAGATTCATCCAAACATATGGCCCGGCGCGAGCTGACGAACGGGTACACCTCACCCGTCGTAATTGGTTTGGAACACCTACAGAGGGGGTGTGTGAGTCAAACCCCCTAGTCGTTCTTCCCAGGCCTCAACCATCTACACACCTGATTACCCCACCATTGTTGTATGGTGTCGAGGCCGATCTACAAAAAAGGACGTAATCCCAACGTCGAGATGTCCGTCCGTTCGTCCGTCAGTGAGGAGCATAGGAGGAGTATGTTTGTCGCGCTTACGCTGCCACCTCGAGGGTATTGAAGACTACCCAGACCGAGCGGAAAGGGGGGCGACGTCAGTATCCTTGATTCAAGGGATGGGGAAGGCGACACACGTGAACAAGATCGTTATGACCGACAATGCAATGCCAGGCCCGCATCGAGCGCACCCGAGAGTACATCTACCATTTGCGTGAGCGGACAACAAATGATGGGAGGAACGCGGAGATCCTTGCAATTATAAATTGTCCACGCTGGGACTATGAAATGCACTTGCTCACGATGGATAACGTCGGGGAGTGCCAACAGATCCCCGAGGTGGCGGATGATGACGGAGCGCGTGCACAGCATTCGTCTATATCAAGGGCGGGCAGTGTATACAAAGCAAGCCAACGGACCGTGGGTGGGTTATCGACTCCCCTTGTGGTCACTGCTCTGTCACTGTGTGGAGACAAGATTTGACGTGAATGCGGGTGGTCGGATGCACGCACTGACATTCCGAGCGAATTCTGAGCGCGGTCGATGGCAACCAATGAGACACGATACCAGCAAAAGTCGTGTTGCCCGATTGTCTCTTCCTCGCGCAAAAGATGATACATATGTCTTCCTCACACAGACAATGGATCTATCGAAGATACTGCTGGTCGTGAAGGGTGAACGTCCAGTTTTGCTCTCGAATGTCGTGGATCTTATCTAGCGACATGCACAGACGCCGTATATGACCCAATACAATGAGAGATCGATGCCTCTGGAGGTGAGAAAGACGTACATTGTGGCAGGGACACGACCCCCTGCTTTGGGAGTCTCTTGCATTCTCTCCCTGATTTGATTTCCCGAGTCCTGGTGGCGAAAGCGCCTCGATCTCACACTGACCTGCAAACTGCTGTGAAGACACGTCAGCCATGCACCATGGGGAGGTGGAAGGGAAGGAGATGGATAGGGCCGCCAGAGGGTAACGTGAGAACGGGTGTGGTGTAAAGCCTGGAGATGTCTGACCACTTGGGGTGACTGCCCCGAGGAAAGTGGAGTGAGCCGTGGCGGCTTGTCCACGGATAATCGAACGAGTGTTCATGGACAGATAAGATGAGACGCTACCTGGACTGATGGACTCGCCGTTACGGAGAATGGGACTGGGTTGGTATGAGGTCTAGTGCACGGGTCAACCGCTGCATTTCGTGGGCTTGTAATATCTTGCCACCTTTTCTAATGGCACAGACCTAGCGTACACGATTCTGCGGTCAATGGCATGGGCGAGCACCGAAACCACGAGGTGATGGAACGTGGGTGCACCGGGCTATATCAAGGTTGGCCCGTCTGGGCGATGGGCACACGGTAAAAGGAGGGTTGAACACACCACATCTTCCATCGTTCTGCTACAGCGTATCCCTGATGAGCACGTCACCGACAACGACCGGTGTGTGCCGACGAGACAGATCCCAATCGATGCTGACTGTTGGGCTAGAGATTTCTTCGGTTGTCGAAATCGATGTCGGTAGCGACATTGATGCAGTGGCCTTTTCAGCGGATGGCGAGTATCTCGTGAGCGGCGGGTCCAAAGGTGTTCGAGTATGGCGAGTAAAAGACGGCAAGCAAATGGCAACAATGGCCACATTGTGGAATGTCTGGTCTCTCGCCGTGTCGAAAAATGGTCGATGGATCGCTGCGGGGACAGAATGGGGCGACGTGCTTGTGTGGGATGCCAAGACGTACGAACGAGCCTTCGAGCACGAGGAAAGGCTTTCAATTGCTATCTACGACGTCGATTTCTCGCCAGACTCGACTCGCCTTGTGGGGTCGGATTACGGCACAGCCGTCGTTTTGGACATCGCTGCTCGCCAACGCGTGCTCGGTCCACTTCAGCACGAGCACTGGGTGATCGCAGCGAAATACTCGCCACAAGGTGATCGAATCGCGACAGCCACCGAAGATTCAGTTCGGGTCTGGGACAGCAACGATCACCGCTTGCTCCTCGACGTCAAAGTAAATGTAGTCCCGTGGCGCAACAACAATCTCTTCTGGTCAAACGACCAGCTCCTCGTCGTATCCGATGGTAAAATCAAGCGACTCGATGCGACCACGGGGTCAGTGCTCTCGGACTGGCCAATTTCCGAGACCGCCCGCTTCTCCTGCGTTGCTGTCCCGAAGCACGGAAAATTCATCACTCTTGCTGCAGAACATACTGTCACGTTGTGGGACACGTCGACACACACCACCCTCGGTCTCGTTCAACACACACAAAACATTCGTTCGATCGCACTCTCACCAGACGACGAGTGTCTCGCAGTTGGTGGAAGGGAGGGTAAAATCTCCGTCAAAAGACTATCCCATGTCATTCAAGTAAGTCTAGGATTCCAGCGATATGAACAACTTTTCTGCCACCTAACACCTCGCTTTGTCTTCTAGGCCCCATTCATCATTGCTCTTGGTCCCTGGAGGCACGACCGGCTCACAGACACCGAAGCATTCTTCACACAAACGCTCACAACGTTTCCCAGCCCAAACCATCGCGTTCTCGCTTGCCGCGCCCTTGTACGTGCGCACCTAGGACACTGGGACATGGCGATCGACGATGCTGAAAACGTCAGTCTTCGTTTGTCCCCCTATACATTTAAACTCATTCTAGTAAACCCCAGGTCCATCAATGTACAGCCATCTGTTATCGGCTACATTGCAAAGAGTGTTGCGCTCATCGGCAGAGGACAAAACAAGCAGGGTTGCAGAGTGTTTGACTTGGCTTTCAGGCACTGTGATCGATCGGAGGTCGATCTTCTCCTTTTGATCAAGGTGCGCGTTCTCCCGCTCTGCAACTCGGTTGCCCCTTACCCGCTTATTTGCCCAGGCTGTCGTTTTGTTCATGGCTGGCGAGCGCGAGGATGCTGTATCGCGCGTTGACGACCTTACCGCTACAGTTGACTTTGAGTCATTATATGGTCTGATTCAGGCATGTCCATGACACGCTTCTCCACGACGAATATCGTCGCTCACATATACACTAGGCATATATGCATCTTCTTATCGGGAACTCATACATGGAGAGTGGCAACTACGCGGGTGCAGTACAATCATTCGAGCGTGCGCGAGACCGAATGCGACACTATACGGGGCCCCCCCTGCTTTCCGTTTTATTCGTAAGCTTCCTATCGACTGTCTCGCAACGCGTCACTAATGGTCGTTTGGGACAGATCTCTGGTTGGACATTCGACAATCTCGGCATCACAATTCGACAGCGCCTATGCGAAGCCCTATATGCAGCGGGGCGCACGCAGGATGGAGGCGAGTCCCTTCTTAGTATGGTAGATGCATTCGAGGAAGTGGTTTATACGAGCGAGCCCATTATGAAATGGGTTTCCGGTGACTTTATCTTCTACCAATTTTTGTGATTGGTCTAACCTTTGCTGTCAGATTTCGCGAAACATTGTCTCTCTGTTCCCTCAAGCGATCTCCTCTCCCTGGCAGCCCGAGAAGGTAACACGCCAACAGTCCGCAATTCGCTTAACCCCACGCTACTCTTGAGTGTGTGGGTAAAATCGACATTGGCGAGAGCCTCATGGAAAGACGCCTTGGCCGCCGCAGTCAGCGTGAGTATTTCACCCGGTTCCGGTACTCTACATGTATCTGAAGGTGCTGCTTTGGAGTTTGTGGTTCCAAGATTCACGATCTATCAGGCCGTATGTGAACATCTCGAAATCCTCAATCACGTGACCGGCGCAGTCGAGTGCTCGCAACAAATGATAAGCGAAATGACTGAGAAAGCAGACTGGCATGCTGAGCAACAGAAATGGGTCCTTGGTAAGTGAACCCGTCTACAGACCCAGTGATATTCGTCTGACCGTTCTCTTTTAGACTTTAAGAAGCGTTGTGCCCAAGAGCTAGCACATCTTGGAGATGCAGCAAGAGATGCACAACAATACGACGACGCCATTGCCCAGTATTCAACTGCGTTGTCCCTTGACCTCTCTGACCCAGAAGATATTCTCGTCAAGCGTAACAAGGTATATGTAGCAATGGGATCGTGGGAGGCTGCTCTACGTGATGCGGATCAGGTATGTTGGTTTTGTCTTTGCAGGTCTGATGTTGTTCACGCTGTATCACCAGGCGATGACACTCAGTCCATCGTCTTCTTGGAGATACGACAGCATATTGACAGATTGGGCAAAAGTGAAAGTGATGGATGGGTCATGGAGGAACGCCTTGATAGTTGCTGGCGGTGTACGTGTATCCGTTTATTGATATCTTTCGTGAAAGTGATGTTTCGGTTGCAAGTTCGATGTACCGAGATTCACGATATATCGGGCATTGTGTGAATGTCTCGAAGCAGTTGGTCGCCTAACAGACGCAACTGAATGCCTCCGTACAATGGCAGATGAATTAGCGCAGGCGGTACGAGGAGACGATGCGAAGTGGGTTTCTAGTGAGTGATCATATTCACAATATGAGTGATACCTATCTGACCGTTCTCTGTTAGATTTCAAAGTTCGTTGTCGCGAAGGACTGGAGGACCTTGGCGACATTGCGATGAACACTAAGCAATATGACGAAGCCATCTCCCAGTACTCGGCTGCACTGTCCCTCAATCCTACTACTACACAATCCCTGTTTGTTAAGCAAAGCAAAGCACGTGCAGCGAAAGGCCTGTGGGAGGGCGCATTGAGTGACGCAAACAAAGTATGTCGTTTTTGCTCTACCCAATTTCTTTCTTGTTGAAGGAGATTGTCAGGCCATTGCTCTTGATCCGACAGGGCCACTTGGCTACGAGCGGAAATATATGGCGTTACACGGGGTAGGGCACCATAAAGATGCGTTAGAGGTGTTCGAGACAATGCTCACGAAGATGGCGCAGTCACCCGATCCAGAAACTCGTGGTGAGTGCGATAATCTCAGAGAGACGTTTGGGTACCAAACTTATTCCGTAGAACGATGCCGTCAGTACATGAAAACAAGGGGAGTGGTTCGCAAGGTCATCCAGGATACTATCCGTGAATCGCCACGAGTACTCATCAACACCACTTCTGGTCGTCTCTGCAACAAATCGGAGCAGGCTATCGCATTTGAATTGTTACCCATCTTCACGGAGCTGATCACATCCATGACAACACACACTGACGACACACGTATTGAACAAGAGGTCAAGGAATACTACCGTTACGCCACATTTTCACACAAGTGGGAAGACAACGAACCGCTTTTCGAAAAGGTCATCCACGTCGTGGTGTATGACCTCGATGACTCCCCAATGCACGACAAGCTGCAAATGTTCTGCAAGGTCGTTCAGGATGCTAGGTTCTACTAGGCTTAGAGTAACACGTGCTGCATCATTAAAGCAGATCACTTTGTGCTCCAAGAAGCCCTCGTGGCCATGTTCAAGTAGTATGAGGGATCTTCTGTGACAATCGTTTTCCTTCGCGGTGTTCGCTCTCCTTCACGGCGTGGCGATCTGGTGAGGAGTATCTGGAACACGCGAGCCTGGACGTTCCAGGAATAACATGCGCCCAAGGTGGTCCGATTCTACACCGAGGATTGGAAGCCGTATATGGATCTCAACATTCCAAATCACAAGGAGTCGCCCGAGATCATTTCGGAGATGGAGGAGGCAACGCGCGTTTCTGCTCGAGCCTTGATGGCACTCAGACCAGGCCTAGACGATATCCGGGAGAAGCTGTGTCTGGCTTCAAGACGCGAGACGACCTACATTGAGGACGCTGCATACTCGCTCCTTGGGATATTGATATTTTCCATCTCATTGTCAGTCGTCTACGGTGAAGGGGATAAGGCACTTGGGCGGCTGTTGGCGCAGTTGCTGACAGGCTCGGGGGACACAAGCATCCTCGCTTGGACAGGGAGGTCTGGCAGCTTCAATAGCTGCCTTCCTTCTCATATTTCTGTTTTCAATGACTCACCGACATCGCACATTCCGCTACCCATCGAAGGGCCCCAGATGGCCACGATCGCTGCCGGGTTGCGCGCTTCTCCCTTCAATCTCACTCTTGTCATGAGTTTGTATGACCGACTCAATGAACTCCCTACAGCAATTTTTGTAGGACAACGGATGAGGCTTCCATGCATTCCTTTCAAGCTCGGGCGTGTATCAGCATCAGGGTCTGTGTTTCGCGCGAGAGCAGATGCCCTTGGGATTGTAGAGATCGCGACCAACGATGATCTCACCCGATTTGAATCTCTTTACCTCATCCACCCCTGGATCGACTTTCTCCTTGACCGACAACCTGTGGGAAGTGTATCTCTAGAGATGGTACTCTCTTCTTCGACAGGCAAGTTGCCAGTGCGCCCTGGCACTTCTAATCCCATGTCGGCGCCTAAGCAAATTCGCGCGTCGTCACTTGCTGCACGTCTTAGACTACCGTTCGGCGGAGGGCCCACCACACCATCGCAAGACACAGAATCTCTACCTCCCCCTTCCATTATGTCCCCCATCGACAAGCGGATGCGAGCCCTCCAATTTGCAGCTCGACTGAGACAGCCATTCGGCGCACTGCTGTTCACACCAACCCGCCAGAATGTAGCAGAGTACAAGAGGATCGCCTCGGAGAGTGTGATTACCGTTCAGGTACAAGAGGACACACTGTTGAACGTACTGATAGAAAACGCACGGATGTTGGATGTTCTTTGATGATTCGATTATACTTGGTTGTTACTACAGCTCTCCTTTCTTGCATTTCTTTTCGCTCTCTGATTACTTTCGTGATGGGTATTCAAGGTTGTGTGTCACCCCTCATATCGGGATGCAGGGTTGTGGTGTCGTCCCTCTTAAGGGGGTTGTCACCCTCGGAGACGGTGTTCTGTTCATCTCACACTTCAAAGTTTCCCTCAAACTTCTCTCCTTTGTGCTCGTCGATCACCGATCATCTGTCGGACCAGGCCGCGCACACTCAAAGTTCCTCCTTCCTCGATCGATGCAATGCGATGTGACAGCACGCTCTCTGAAATTTCTGGTATTTCCGATTCTCTGGTTCAGGACCCAGGGCAGTGTAAGATGCCTGCCTTCTTCCAAAGTTCTTCCACTTCCCTGGCTATCTGATACAGCATGGACCACTATGATCACAACCTGTAATTTCAGTGACAGCCGATCTGTCTATTGGAAGTTGATCTGATGCGTGATACGAGCCGACCTGGGAGTCAAGGGCGCTCAGGGTTCGTTGAAAGATGGTCGTAGTCAGGATAATAATGCTGTTGGCACCGATGCCGCCAATAACACAAATGACGATGACAGTAACCACAATGTCGACATGATACTACAGCCTGCCATTATGGGTGGCATGGGGAGAGCTCGCCGGATTTGATGATGTAGGTGCGGATACCGCAACGAGGAGCTTGTCGAGTTCCTGGGTAGATGATGCAAACAGTGACCAAAGTATAACTGCCAATGACTCGTACGGCTGGACCATGATCATGAGGACGTCGAAGGAGTAGGCCCGTTCTTGTTCAGTTGATGATGGTGGTGGGAATGGCCAGATGATGACTGACTCGGACCAGACCATATTCGCGGTATGGGTGACCAAGCGCTGAAAGAACGAGGCGGTGGTCCGTGGAGCGTGAGCCCACAGGTCCATAGTATCAAGGGATGGGCAACATGTATACAATGAAAAGAAGTCATCAGAACCATAACTTGTTTCTTGGGCCCCTTCGATCGCATCCCTCCAAGTCGGAGGATATCATCGACCATGCCTGGTGCGTGCTGAGAAGACAGAGCCCCGTTAACACTGATTGTTGGATAAGAGCGCTCCTCGGTTGTCGAAATCGACGCCGGTGATGATATTTATGCGGTGGCCTTCTCAGCAAATGGCGAGTATATCCTGAGCGGTGGTGAGAAGGGAGTTCAAGTGTGGCGACTGGAAGACGGCAAGCAAATGGCAACAATGGAAGCAGAGAACGTCTCTCACTGTCTCGAAGGTTGGCCATCCTTAGAACTGACGGGACTTTAAACTTCCCCAGGCCCTTCGCACGAACCTCCGCAGTCGACCGCCCCCACCAGGGACGTACACCGAAGCCGTCTACTCTGCTGCGTCCCCGTTGCTCAACGGACAACCTCTGACTCCAGCACAGGAAATGGATGGCTTCTGTCTCGGGAGTGCGATCGTCCTCGTGTTCGAAGCCCCGAAGAAATTCGAGTTTGCCATCAAGGCCGGTCAACGGGTCAAAGTGGGCAATCGGCTTGGGGATGTTCCTGGGGCGAATACCACAGTCGGGAACACAAAGCAGAAGACGGAGTGATGGTTATCACATCTGGTCTTGTCGTTCTCGGGCTGTATCAATGAGTCCCGCAGTGAGCTCTTTGCTCGTCGATGAAGAATGCAAAGTAGCTCGCTCGTTTGCAAGTGCCTGGCGTGAGGGCTCGGCCAAGCGTGCGGTCTTGCATACTCCATGAACATTTTTGTGTATTCCATACTTGTTATAAGATCGTGGACGTTTCGCGGCAATCTGTATATTATATATAGATACCCGCACTCTATCTCGGATGACGCCTGCTATGGTGTCTGCATGGCACTGGGTAGGCCAGCTCAACGACCTGCCCGTAAAAACTGACATGTCAGTCCCGCCAGGGGTAACCGCACACAGACTCGGATCTGGTCACCAGACTACGTGCCACAGTTCTGTACAAGCAGTCTGAGGGAACCCTGGGACTCCGAAATACAGTTGCTCGCGATGGATGACGTCGGGGAGCGCCTGCCAGTAAAAGTCAAGTTGCCCGGGTGTCACTTCCTTGCATAAAGGATAGTACATGTCTTTCTCACATAGGCAATGGAGCTGTCCAAGATACCGCTGGTCGTGAGGTGTGGATGTCCGGTTTTGCTCTCGAATGTCGTGGATCTTATCTAGCCACACGCTCGGGACGCGGTATGTAACCCAATACGATGACAGTGATCGATACTCTGGAGCT
>JBBPSY010000430.1:0-13266 GCA_038093855.1 Rugiboletus extremiorientalis
CAACAAGAAGTGACCAGAGACTCGCCTTGTTTTGGCGAAGTAATTTTAGCGTTTCTGCGCTCACCCGGTTGAGTTCTGTGTTCGTGAGGGCGATCCTGGACTTTTTTTCCTCGTCCGTAACCAGAATGATGGCCCCGTTCTCGTCCACGCGTGCGTGGGCACCCAGAAATCGGCATTTGAGTCCGAGACGACATTCGCCCGCTTCATCGAAACTTGGGCAAGTGGTGCTGAAATCGAGAGAAGAGATCGCTACAGATGCGTCATTATTGTCTGTCGCGACAAAAGGTGGTGTGTTCGCGATGCTGCTTGCACGGGGGAGCGTGATGTCTCTCGGCTTGGCAGCGAGATACGCAGGGATGTCGTGTGTAAACCGGCATCTACTACATGCCCCCGCGTCAGCGATGCATAGGATGAGACGAGCATCACATACTCGGATTCGTACTCGCACATGGTCCCGTTTGCAACGCGCCAGCAAAGCTCGAGCTCGTCGCGGACTTTTCCAAACCGCCGACCCTTGTTAGCGCCTTTGTGGGCTTTTTTCTGTTGTTTAGTGAGTTTCTTGCGGCCACCTGGAGTCGCATCGTCGTCTGCGATCGGATCGACGGCGTGCCCGGTGTGGGACGTGCCAGTAGAGCCTTCTGCGGCGTCATCGTCGGCCGCTGGACGGGCAACGTTGCTCAGGAGAAATCTGCGGTTCGTTCAGAGGACGTTCGACGACGCACGCGGCGCTGTACATACTCGGTTTTGACGGGGGCGGTCGTCATCGCAGCGTGGCCGCGAGCGCGTCTCAACAAGATGCGATGGACAAGTTCGCAGCGCTCGAACCCACAAAATTATACCAGCAGTCACGACCACCACCGCTGCCGACGACGACGAGCCATGTAAAGCGCGCATCCACTGCAAGACACTCGGCTGGGTACTTCCATGCGCGCACACCCGCGCCGGGACCGATCCTCGCAGCGACCAAGCCGCCATCGCCACCCATCGGGAAGCTGCCAGTCGACTTGCACGCGCTGGTGGCGGCACACCTCCCAATCCCGGACATCGCGAGGTATGCCAGAGCCAGCAGGGCGACGAGCGGGGTTGCGAGGGACGAGGCTCTCTGGGAGCGGCGCTGGCGCGATCTCGGTGCGCACAGACTCGGACTCGGCGTCATCCTCGACGAACTCGACGCCAGAGCCAAGGCCGAGAAGGACAAGGAAAACGGCAACGGTGCTCACGGACCCGCCACCCTCGCCGTCTCTTCTCTCGACGACGACGAGTTTGGCGACTTTGCGTCTGCACCTCCACGCGCGCTCCTGGACTTGTCGGCGTCCGTGTCGCTGACCACCGTGGACAGATACGAGCCTGGGAGGCCGACCCCGACGTTCCGCGCAAAGTATATACGGGCACATACGCTACTACTTCCGCTGTTGCCCACCCCGAACGCACCTCCTCATGTCGTTCTCACCTCGCTCACCTCGTGCTGGTCGTCTCGCTTGGACTCCCCTCCTCTCACTCTTCTCACGCAAGCTCGCATGCTACACCTCCTCGCACGGTTCCTCTCCCCTGCCATCATGCCCGTATCGACATGGGACCTCCGCCTTGCATCCATCAAGGCTGCTTTGGACAAGTTCGACGCTAGCCTATTAACAGCGTTCGATGCTGCAGATACGGGGAATGACGAAACGCGGATGCAAGAGGCAGCATCCGCAAGTTGGGAAGTGTCGATCTGCATGCACGGAATCGGACGGCGAACCAGTAGATTCGGCGTTGTCAGGGGAGAGTGGGAGATGGGCAGGCTTTGGGCGGAAAAGAGAGAGATCTTTTACGAGCAGGGAAACTGGGATCCGTCCGCCAACTTTACGTTCGTCTGTCTGTCCCCTCTCCGTTGGTTTTTGTTGAACGAGGCGCAGAGAAGATACCCGTCTTGATTTTACTGCCATGGACGAGTTCATGTCTCGCGTTCTTATTGCCATCGAAGATGATGGGGCGAGGGCTTCCAGAGTGTTTCCGCGCGAGGCGGGCGTGTTGCTCGCATTCGCGGACAGAATTGCCAACGATGTGGTAAGTAATATCGCGTCCCATCTTAGCATCGTGTTATCCAAGGTTGGGTTATGCTGATCTTTCGACCCGCATACATCCTTGCACTGGACGCATGACATCTACCCGTTGGTGCTGACACGGATGGCACCTGATCCCTACCTTTCCCTTGGTCTGAAAGCTGTCAGAATATATTTCCTCTTTGCTCGCGCGTGCACGAGGAATCAGCGTAACTCTTTTCCTCTCTGCAACTGCTGCATGCTTTAGAGAGGCGTTCAGACTCGCTGACGGTGTCCTCGTGGTCTCGACAAGCGCCAACAGGGGAGGACGCGAAAGTGAGTCAGGGGCAGTGAAGGTAGAGCAAGCCGAGGATGTCATGTGCGTACCCTACTCAACATGACAGACTCTCTTCTCACCACGAAATACAGTTATAAAATGTTCGAACCAAATATGGACGACTATCTCGACGACGAGCTGGAGGAACTCAAACGCGCCTTTGAGGTGATCTGCAAAGACTGGGAGCGTTCCGTCTCATTTTCGATGGTTCGCACTTGTGTCGTTAATCTCGTTCGTCACTTATGCCCCCTCTTTTTACAGGGCACTGCCGACGGCCACGTACTCCCATCACAATCCCAGACCCAGGCTCAGACACGCTTTCTCAACTCGCACAATCCTGCGTTAATGAAACGCAATGTGTTGGCATCCTTTACGGACGTGCTTTTGCTCCCAGTGACGATCGTCCCGCGCGCCGTCGGTGCCGGTGTGGGTGCGGTCGGTGCCCTCGGTACGGGTGTCGGTGCCGCAATCGGGACTGGCGTCGGGGCGGTGGGAACCGGTGTCGTGCAGGGGATCGCCATGCTGAATCCGCAGCGATGGGTGGGGAATAGTGGTGGGGCTGGTGACTCGGGCGGGAACATCGGCACTGGCTCAGTGCCAGGCAACGGGTATGAGAGTTTTGGCAGGGACGGGGCACTGTTCGAGGTTGGCGAGAAAGACGACGAAGATGAGGGTGAGGGCACGGACACGGAACAGGGAGGGGGAGGGGGAGTCGGGAGGATGAGCGAAGGAGATGGTGTTGACATAGATGACGAAGCCGGGTGGGGCGAGCTTGTAGAGCATCGGACGAGCGAGGACGGGGGTTCCGGCGCTGGATCCGCGCTCAAGCGGTCGGGTTCGACTTCGGATGCTGCGAGTGCCAGGACCGTGACGACGTCGCTCGCGCCGTCGACGTCCGTATCCACGAATGTATCGGCATCCACAAAAGACGTATCAGGTTCGACGAAGCGGCCGCGCGCGTCCATCGAGGCGCTGGACCTTCTCCTCTCCCTTGACGTTTGCCTCCAGCTCATCCACGCCACCCGAGATGCGATGAAACGCCTCGAGACGTTCACCGCGTACCCCGGAAAAACTGGCACTCGTGTGCGCGATACGCTCGATGAAGCGTTTTGCGAGATGCTGGGGGCACTGGGTGCGAGGCACATCGCATGGGGATTTGGTATGTAAGTGCCGGATCCATCCTTCTGTCACATCCATCGCTCATGTCATCGTGTCGAACCAAACACACCATTTCAGAGCAACCGAGCGCATGTCGTCCTACAAACCTGCCGAGCACGAAGGGACGACGAGTGTTGCACCCCTCTTACAGTTCTTTGAACTCGTTCACATCGGGGATACGATCCAGAGCATGGTACAAGTGTTTTTCGATAAAGAAATGGTGCGTATGCCTGCACTTTCCATCGGTTGTTTCGTTGACTCTTGCCTCAAAACACTCCCCCCCCAAAAAAAAAAAAAATCTCCATGTCGAAATAGGCTCCGCACATTGACAAGACCGACTTTTTGAACGCGGTGGTGAGGGAAAAGAAGCGGTTCGAGAATACCCTCGACGACCGTGTTGCTTCAGGGTTGAATGCAGGGACGCAAGTGCTCATGAATCAGGTTCGTATTCAAGCACTCGTGCTCTTCACGCACCAGAGCGCTTGATATGCAAAACTGACAAGATATCCTACTGTCCCTCTCCGACCTCGTATACTCATGGAGTAGGTCGATCACATTATTCAGACGTTGACCCAGCCCATGGCGTATTATCCACCTGACGACGCCCCGCTCGATCTGCGACCGACAGAGGGCTGTCGCGAAGCAGTCCGGTGCCTTGAGATGCACTGTAAACTTCTCAAAGGCAGCACGAGCAGAGAAGTTCTCGAGGTCTTTTATCAGGAAGTCGGGATACGACTGTTGGCGTACGTGTGCCTGTTCCAGTCCCTCGTTTTTGGTGACACACTGATTGAGCTTGATTCGTTCGGAATCGGATGTCGCAGAATATTGCAGAAACATATCAAGCGCCAGATCATATCTCTCAGTGGCGGCTTTCAGGTGATCGCGGACCTGAACGCGTACCATGCGTTCATCGCCTCGCTCAAGGTGTGTCTGTGTCGGTGTGTCCTTGCAAGTGCAGTCGTGTTCATCGTGTGTCCAAAAAGGTACCAAACGTGACGGCGGATTTCGACCACCTGAAGATGCTCGGACATGTATTTGTCGTCGAGGATGCCAAGGATCTTGCACAGATCGTGCGAGACGTGACACGGTATGGAGGCGCATATCGCCCAGAGGTACGTACGGTTTCCCTTTTCCATTCCTACTCCCCTGTTCTCCATCACCACCCCTTTGGGACTCGAACATATAAAAAAAAGACCAAGCTGATGACATGGACCAATGTAGGATATCTACGAGTTTATTCAGCGTCGGTCGGACTGGAAAAAGATTGAAAAAACGGTAGACAAGACGATGTATAATCTGAGTTTCAAGGAGGACTGTGTTGTTTGTTGAGGGATCATGGGAGTCCTGATGCAAGGTAGAGCATGTGTATAATTCATAAGAGTTTGCTAGTCAAACTGTGACAAACACCTATTTTAGCATTATCCTTGCCCTTGTGGGGTTTCCCTTCAGCATGCAGCATCTTCACTGCACTTAGCTCGCTCAGAGGCTTGGATTGGCCACCCTTGGTCTTGATCTAAACAGCAGGGTGAATTCAAGGATAGTGGGTGGGCTTCTGCTTGACTTTCAAATGGATAAGATTCTGTAGGGTATAAATTGGAGGAGTAGGGGGGCACTTGTGGCACCTATTTTCACAACCTGAGTGGGCATGTTGCCTGACTCTCAAAAAGACCCTGGTTGAATAACTGTCTTGAACATATTGGTCATATTACTCATACAATCTCATTGCTAGTGGTTTTTCTGCCCCTCATATCTGCACTTCTGTCCCTACAATCTTTGATATACTGTACACAGATTTCTGATGCTCAATTACATTCCTGATAACTTAGTTCAATTTCTTACCATGTCATATCATATTGAAACAATTTCTTACCAGATACAGAGTTACTTTCCACCAAGCTTGGATAGCTGATCCCAACAGGCTGGATGCTGCTTAATGGTTGATTGAAGCTTCTTGAGTGCATCAAGGATGGGCTTTGGCATGGGTTTGACATGAGTAACATGGGTGAAACCACATGACAATGCATAGGGCAGTAATGGACACTGGGATATTTCCAATGGCTTAGCTCTGGTGTCTGAAGATACTTGCTCAAGGAGGAGAGTGATGTAGGATATGCAGACTTGTGCCACTTCAGCATGAGCAGCCTGGGAGTTGATGTGATACATAGACAGTGTTCCATCAGCACACTCCCCTAAAAGGAATTCCTGTGAAATTAATTGTCTATACACATATTTGATGATGTAGGAAATTCTTATAAAATACCTTGAAGCTGAAATGAAACAGGGTAATAATATCTGTTGCTTCATTGTATGTGACAAAGCTTGAGATTGCATCCATGAGTTCAGGCTGGTGATGCAGCTCAGAGTGAACATGTTGCTCCTGGAGATTGATTGACAATGCATCAAGTAGCTGAGGCAAACGAAGGGGTTTGAGTGCAACTGTCAACCAAGTCAAGGCAGACTGGACTAGTGTCCTCTGTGAGGTCTGCTTGTCAATATCCTGCAGGATTTTCTTGTATGTTGCATCAAGTCCATGAGGAATGGTCTTGAGTGCTTTCTGAAAGTCTTGCATCTTCATATTTCCACATTGTTGAAAGGCATCAAGTTGACACTGAACCCAGCTAAACCTATAAAATTTCTTTCAAATGACCCATGAATTTCTTTCAGAAAAATGTGGCCTTACATCCCATCTGCCTTCTTGACCAGTTCCACACACATCTCATCTCTCAACTTGGGATCAACACCATGAGAATCAAGTTCCCTTGTGACATGCAATGCTATGTCTTTTGCCACTTCTGATGCCATACTCTCCAATGAGAGTGAAGGAAGTCCTGCTAAACTAGCCTTGATAACCTGCCATGGCTGACTAGTCACAAACACTCTTATGCCTTCTTCATTCAACTTGATGAGTGCTTGTGAGAGCAGCACAGGTTCTGCACATTGCTCTAGTGCATCTACCACCACAGTGGGTGGATGATCAAAGTGATGAGCAACAAGCAAAGTCAGGCATTGAAGATCCTCAAGGTTATGAAGCAAGGATACAGGGTGAGCTTGCTTTCCTTCATATTGCTTCTGAAGTATGTCATCAAGCAACTGTTCAATGTTGATACCATGAGAAGAGGCTTGCTGCAGCAACTGGGATAAGAGTGAGCACATGACCTCTGCAGCACTCATTGGCATGTTATTCCTGGAACCACAAAAGAAAAATGCCAGAGCATTGCTTGTCCCAAGCATATGTTTGATCAAGTATGCACTGGGAGAGTTAGTAAAGGTTCAAAGGGCAGAAAGGGGAGTACAGACACTAGCATTGACTTTCCACTACCAACTGGAACCATAGTCATACATACAGTGTCAGCTACAACAAATACCCTTGAAAATGTCCAAAAACAGTACCTTTACCATGTAACCACAAAAACATCCTCCCATCACCCTGCCATTGCTTGAAGGCCTCAGTTTTGAGAAGCCACATGCATGTGCCTTCTTGGCATAGTTGAAGCACATAGTCATAGTGTTTCTGACTATGATCTGAAGCATTTAACCATGATAAAACTTGTTTCAGCTTATCCACTAGTGACAACAAGATGTGAGTCATCATGACATCATACAGGGATGAACACAGTGGGATTCATTCACCAGGTGAATCTACAATGCTCTGATATGATGTACAAAGGGAAAATAATAGATATCAGGCAATTTAGTAAATGATGGCTCATTGACCACTCACTTCCTAAATGGGACAGGACAAGGATGATACTGTCTGTGAGACATGCACAAAAGTGGGGAGGTGATCATCACCCACAGGCTATATGGGATGGAACAGGGATGACACTTTCTGTGAGACATGTACAAAGTGGGGAGATGATGGTCACTCACTTCCTAGATGAGATGGAAAAGGGACAATATAGTTTGTGAGATATGCACAACAGTGGGGAGGTGATGATCACTCACAGGCTAGATGGGACAGGACAAGGGTGATACTGTCTGTGAGTCATGTATAAAAGTGGGAGGTGGTGATCACTCACAGACTAGATGGGAAAGGACAGTACTGTCAGTGAGATGTACATGAAAGTGAGGAGGTGATGATCACTCACTTGCTAGATGGGATGGAACAAGGATGATACTGTCTGTGAGTCATGCACAAAAGTGGGGAGGTGATGATCACCCACTCGCTAGATGGGATAGGACAAGGATGACACTATCTGTGAGACATGTATGAAAGTGGGGAGGTGATGATCACTCACAGGCTAGATGGGACAGGACAAGGATGATATGATCTGTGAGACATGCACAACAGTGGGGAGGTAATGATCACTCACTTGCTAGATGGGAGAAGACAAGGATGATGCTGTCTGTGAGCATGTACAAAAGTGGGGAGGTGATGATCACTCACAGGCTAGATGGGAAAGGACAAGGATGACACTTTCTGTGAGACATGTACAACAGTGGGAAGGTGATGATCACTCACAGACTAGATGGGAAAGGATAGTACTGTCTGTGAGATGTACATGAAAGTGAGGAGGTGATGATCACTCACAGGCTACATGGGACAGGACAAGGATGATACTGTCTGTGAGACATGCACAACAGCAGGGAGGCGACAATCACTCACTCGCTAGATGGGATAGGACAAGGATAATACTGTCTGTGAGATATGTACAAAAGTGGGGAGGTGATGATCACTCACAGGCTAGATTGGACAGGACAAGGACAATACTGTCTGTGAGACATGTACAACAGTGGGGAGGCAATGATCACTCACTTGCTAGATGGGATAGGACAATGATAACACTATCTGTGAGACATGTACAAAAGTGGGGAAGTGATGATCACTCACAGGCTAGATAGGACAGGACAAGGACAATATTGTCTGTAAGACATGCACAACAGTGGGGAGGTGATGATCACTCACTCGCTAGATGGGATGGAACAAACACAATACTGTCTGTGAGACATGCACAACAGTGGGGAGGTGATGATCACTCACAGACTAAATGGGACAGGACAAGGACAATACTGTCTGTAAGACATGCACAACAGTGGGGAGGCAATGATCACTCACTTGCTAGATGGGACAAGACAAGGATGATACTGTCTGTGAGACATGCACACAAGTGGGGAGGTGATCACTCACAAGCTGGATGGGATAGGACAAGGATGATACTATCTGTGAGACATGCACACAAGTGGGGAGGTGACAATCACTCACTCGCTAGATGAATAGGACAAGGATAATACTGTCTGTGAGACATGTATAACAGTGGGGAGGTGATGATTACTTACAAACTAGATGGGACAGGACAAGGATGATACTGTCTGTGAGACATGCACAAAAGTGGGAAGGTGACAATTACTCACAGGCTAGATCAGATGGAACAAGGACAATACTGTCTGTGAGACATGCACAACAGCAGGGAGGCAATGGTCACTCACATCCTAGATGGGACAGGACAAGGATGATATTGTCTGTGAGACATGCACAAAGGTGGGGATGCAATGGTCACTCACAGGCTAGGTGGGACAGGGCAAGGATGATACTATTTGTGAGACATGTACAAAAGTGGGGAGGCAATGATCAATCACTTGCTAGATGGGACAGGACCAGGATGATACTGTCTGAGACATGCACAAAAGTGGGGAGGCAATGATCACTCACTCGCTAGATGGGACAGGACAAGGGTGATACTGTCTGTGAGTCATGTATAAAAGTGGGGAGGTGCTGATCACTCACATGCTAGATGGGACAAGACAAGGACAATACTGTCTGAGACATCCACGACAGTGGGGAGGTGATGATCACTCACAAACTGGATGGGACAGGACAAGGATGATACTGTCTGTGAGACATGCACAACAGTGAGGAGGTGATGATCACTCACACCCTAGATGGGATGGAACAAGGACAATACTGTCTGTGAGATGTGCATGAAAGTGAGGAGGTGATGATCACTCACTCGCTAGATGGGATGGAACAAGGATGATACTGTCTGTGAGTCATGCACAAAAGTGGGGAGGTGATGATCACCCACTAGCTAGATGGCACGGGACAAGGGCAATACAGTCTGTGAACTTGCATGAAAGTACTGAGCCGACGATCACTCACTTCCTGGATGGGACAAGACGAGGATGATATGGTCTGTAAGACGTACACAAAAACAGTGAGCCAACGATCACTTACTCGCTAGATCAGATTGAACAAGGACGCCAGCGCCTGTGAGACATCCACAAAACCAGGGAGCCGACAATCACTCACTTGCTAGAAAGGACGGAACGAGGACAATACCATCCATGAGATGTGCATATAAGCGACGGGCCAACAAGCACTCACACGCTAGATAAGATGGGACAAGGACGATAGGTCTGTGAGATGTATGGGAAAGCACGGGCCCAGGAGTCACTGACAAGCTACACCGCACCCATGACAACATAATTTGTGAGAGATGAGACAGAAATATTCGATGATCTGAGCTCACATTCTACATGCAATGCGACTTTCTGAGACGGGTACAAAAGCAATCAACCCCAGATTACTCACTCTCTAGACGTAATCCGAGCACAATACAGCGATTGAGATGGTCATGAATGTAGCGACTCACAAGCTGGAATGAATCCAATCAGGACCACAAATTTGAAACGCTGCTTCCGACACCTGATGTTTGATGTGACTCACTCTCTGGCGGTGGAGACGAAGTGGGTTAGACAGTGAGTGCTACATTAATGTATGTTGTCTGACCTGCATCTCGCTCAACTACCCTTGCCGAGTCTTGACTACAGCTAGTAATACTTGCTCGCTTGCGTGTGTTGAGGATCGATCCCTACTTGTTTGCAGCTCGTTTTGCTGGATGATCGATGATCGATGATCGATGAGGAGGAAGTCAAGATGTGTCGTGGGAATTCAAGCCCATGGCGTAGACCATGTTCGGCTCGCTAGCCCCTGTCACTGCCATCGAAGGGACTGGGACGTTCAGAGTCGGTCTGATCAGAGCAATGCCCGCAGGTACGCCCCGCGTTGTTTATCGCAATACTACTAATATTCACCCATCAGCGATCAAACACTTCCCATCGCCACTAATTCCTTCGGAACGCTGAGCCTCCTCCGAATCGATCTACTAGTAGACTCTTTCGGATGACTCCCTATCTCCCTCACGACCTCCATTGGAATATCCTCACGCGAATCCTTCATGATGTTCAAAATAATGACTCGAACTTGTCTGTCTCTGTGCTGACTTGAAGATCACAGTTCTGGTCAGTGACATTGAAGTTCGTCAGTGGAGGCTCTAGTGAACCACCAATCATACATTGTCCAAGGTGACCCCAATGCATCTCTGCCACAGTGATCCACCACGGTGACCCTAGTCGACCCGCAGGGAGAGTCAGTATATTCAACCTGGGAATTACTGCGCCGGCACTCCAGGACAAGCATCCGGCTTCCCGTGGGCGGGCTCACGCAGCTATGCGGTTACATTTGCAGTCATTCAAGGATGTGGCTCCTCACCACAAATGTCTGCTTAAAGTAAGCTAGGGTCCACACGAGAACAAACTAGACCGCAGGATGATCCATTATAGTATTATGGCGTAGATGTGGTACACGTTCCATGCGAATCCCCATGAATGTACAATTATCGATAGTCTTGTCTGGACGCGGAATCGTTATCAATGATGTATACCAGATCCTGCAACCTGGAGATCGTTCGGCCAAGATAATCAATATCCCTGTGGTACTGGAAGCGAGCAAAGAAGGCATTGGAAAGGTTAGTCGAGTAGATGAGTTCGATGCGGTGACTGTCGGGGGTGAGCCGCGCGGCGTCCACAAGGCTCTTGATCGATCAGTAAAGGGTAGGGGTATTTTGAGATCGCCGAAAACGATCCCGGAAAGTATTACCAAAGCTACTCAAGTAACTGGGCTTCTCTGGGGGGTTCGCGGGGGTGAGCCATACAGCGTCCTCGAGGCCCTTGATTGCCCGATCAAGGTCCCTAAGTTCACAACGTGCCGGTGGCCTAAAACGTCTAATCAGTTTGAGGCTGAACCGGACAGAGGTGTCGAACTCAGTTTCTGGACGCTCCTGAACAGCGTTGTCCAATGTTGAGGTTAAGTCGAGTCCGGCCGAATGATCAGAGTACCTAGGCGGACACATTCGTAAGTCTGGAACACCGCAGAGTCTGCTACACGGCGCTCATGTCTGACCTTTGAGTAAACACACAGGGGCTTATCGACAACTTTTTTCAGTCCGCCTTCCATAGAAACGTCCCCGCACCACTACTCCATAATGGAGATAAATACTGATCTGGATGATCACGACCGCGCGACTCA
Source organism: Rugiboletus extremiorientalis (assembly GCA_038093855.1). NCBI lineage: Eukaryota > Fungi > Basidiomycota > Agaricomycetes > Boletales > Boletaceae > Rugiboletus > Rugiboletus extremiorientalis. The sequence continues at coordinate 11,822 of JBBPSY010000430.1, forward strand.
TATTTCTCAATACAGGGCTATCGTGGCTGGTGAATATGCGTACCATAAAGCTGATAAGCGATAAATGTTACCGTTGCGAGGTTGGATAAGGTAACAGCGCGCCATGTGTGCATCTGGGCGGATCCCTAGGGCACGCCGCAAATATGCAGCAGAAGATTTTTATCTTCTCTGCGGTGGTGTCGGCAGTACCGATGGAGAGCAACCCATTCTAGGTCGTTCCTTCCGCGAAGTTAGAATAACATTCCCATTGAAGTTAAGAGTATGGTGCCTTTGGAGGACAATTAGATGATGGCGCGTTACTTACACTACCGTTGACTTGATCGTTACAATGCCACGATTGCAACAGCTATGTCACAGTAATAACAACAAGCGACGAAGGACGAAGCGAAGATGCTCTACCCCCCATCTCGGATAATGTGATCGCTGCAACGCGTGGGCATTGGATACATGAACAAAATCCTGATAGTTGTGGTTAGTCTGGCCAAGCAAACCACCGACACTGAGTTCCTCTGATATGTGGAAGGGTTCACCTTTTCCCGGCACTTGAAGGATGATCACCAGTCGGACGGTGGCAGATAGATCAAAAGGCTTGCAAAGTAATTAGCAACAATCAATCTGCGCACGAGGATAACACGAGGATACTATACGGTTGGATCGGGTCATTCCACTGTACCGCCATCATCAAAGTCAAGTTGAACATGGATGCCCGTCCAAGTTTGTTTGCCATCGTTTCTCGAATGCGGTGGCGGTGCACTTATATCTTGCGCTTCTCGGACTTCCTTCCAGCACAAGGCTCACGTTCGACGTACAGGCTTCAGCTGGATGAGCTCAGACGAGTACAAGGAATACGAGCCCGAGCCCGCTCCTGAAGGGCGTAACAGCCAAGAGGTCAGCGAGCGCGTCGGCCTTCTTTCTGGTGCGCACCATGTGGTGTCCGTCACAGGAGCAGACAACATCGACGACGGCCGCTGTGCGACCACGGGTGGGGGAGTCCACCACCAGAGATACGCATTGAAACACTTGCTCGCGTCCTTTGCCGGTGGTGTCATTGCATGTCTTGCCGTTCAGCTTGCTTTCTTTGGGCGAGGTTGCTACACATCCGGGGGACAGCCAGGAAGTGGCGGCGCGAGCGCGGACAAGGTCGATGCCTATGCTCCCTCATGGGTCGGTTCCACAACCCGTCACAACTACCCGCCTGTGTCTCCCACCAATGATTTTCCCGAGCTATTCCCCACCAAGTATGGTTTTCTCTATTCACGCGCCAACTGTTACTCACATTGTTGCTTTTGTTCTTGTGTGATCCGACAGTGTTGGATACCCAGGAGGAACCCCGACTGGTGCTGAACCGGGAATCATGGCCACCGCTCCTAGTCAACCTGTCCAGACGGGAGCTGCCCAACTCGTTGCACCTGCATATACCCTCCTCCCACATCCACACCGCCCAT
>JBBPSY010000431.1:0-13249 GCA_038093855.1 Rugiboletus extremiorientalis
ACTGGCATCCAGAGAGTTCGCTTCACCTTCGACACCTCAAGGCTCCGCTTACTCTTCTGTGGTCTAAAGGTCGCCCTAAGACCTGCTTGCAGAGTTCTGGACCTAGGACCGTAGGCTTCCGCATCTATGTTGTCCAGTGAAGTCCCGACGACAGCTATCTCTTTGGCTTGCCACTGAGATACCGTGTGCGTCGTAACATGTATTACTAGATAAATAGCTAGGGACTTCCCTGTATTCCCCAGCTTATTCTACGCAGTCTTGGTTTACTGTGTGTCGTCACTAAGCTCGCAAAGCATCGTTCCTCACTTTGCCCCTCACCCTAGAATCATAAACCTTTGGGACTTCCAAGGGGTAACCTGTCCCCTTGCCCATCGCTCGCGTCTCGCAAATCCGCACAAGCGGATTTACCCCCGACACACTTGTTGCGGGTCTTCTCCGCCATTCGCCACCTCGATCCTTAATTCCCTTATTTCCCTATTCCCTCGCGGCTATTCTACGTGAAGCCGACTGCTCGTCTCGAGTGCTACTTAGTTCGATGACCCGCAGTTAAGCCCACGCGTAACAAAAGAATAAGCTGCCCTCTACATCGCCTACTATTCAGTAGCAGCGACCCCCACCCCCCACCACCACGTTCCGAGTCCCCAGCCCAGACGACGACAACTCATCTGTAGACGATCGAGAAGCGAGACAAGCCGCTGCCCTTGCCACTCCCTCCCGCCAGAATGAGATCTGCAACCAAGAACTCGAACAACGATTTCAAGCCAGTGAGGAGCGGCTTCATATTGAGGAAGAAGACAGGAGACGAAACGAACGGTACGAACGAGACCATGCCTGCAGAAGGATAGCTGGAAGTGGTAGCCCATCGTCTGGGTCCGCTACTCCGACTGCTCGTGTACCGGTACCAGCCCGGACACCTGTTTGGGGAGATCGGGTACCAGCCCCGACTCAGAAGCCACCAGAGAGGGTGCCAGCCCCTGCTCAACCTACCGGCTCCCCTCTAGCCATCGCTAGCCCAAGGAGTCTAGTACCCGCTGGGAATCCTGACATACACCTCCCCGGGGAAGACAGCGATCGGTCCGACCACTATTCCGACACTGACGACGATAGTAGCGACGAAGAAGCAGATATGGGGAAAGAATCACTACCTAAGGAGTTCTCTGGAAAGATCTCTGATGCCAACTGGTGGATCTCTGCCATGAGTACCTTCGCCATTGCCAAGAGGGACAAATACTCCGACTATGACCTCGTGGCTATAGCCCTGTCAAAAATGCCCGAGGGACAGGGCAAGACGTTTGCGGAAGGGTATTACGCGAAGGGAGCCGATGATCCTGACACCTGGATGAAGTGGAGGAAGTTCGTTGAGGAATTCAAGATTGCCTTCGCCACGAAGGATGATGAAGTGGAAGCATGGAGGCAACTGCGGACCTGGCGCATGCTGCCAAAGGATGGACCATCCTCGTCCTCCTTCACCCGATATCAAACCCGCTTCTCCCTTCTGGCAGGACAGGCAAAGATCAAGGAAGAAGCCACCCTCTGCGATTTCTTCGCTAGAGGCCTCCACCCCGAAATTATGAAGATCGTCTTGAGTGGTACAGAACCCACCACCCTCAAAGATTGGATCTCTCGTGCTTCGTCAGCCACCCAACAACTAGCTAAAATCTCTGACTACCAGCGAGGTCAATATTCCGCACCCCGCAATTTCCGCGATCCTAACGCAATGGACGTCGATGCCATCAACCTAACCCCCACTGAGAGAGCTCGCCATATGAAAGAAGGGCGATGCTTTATCTGCCACGCTAAAGGATGCTCTACCCAAAAGCATCAGAAGGGTAATGAAGGACCTTCCCATGAGCGTAAAAACCAAGGCCCGTCGCCAAGAGGCTCGTCTTCCACTTCAGGATCAGGAAGAAGCAAGCAGACGAGAGCCGTCTCCACTGAATCGCAACTGGAGAAATATATCCGAAGTCTGAAAGAGAACAAGAAAGGGGACAATGAAGTCCTTCAAGTTCTCAAGACGTGTTTTGAACCCGACCACCAGGGAGAAGAAGAGACCCCTGACCCCCAGATGGACATTGATGAAGAAAGGATCGCAAGCATGGATGTACGCTCTGTGGCTTTGAGGAAAACCCCAGATTTTTAGAAGGGAGACGAGCAGCAACGACTCTAACCTCTCCGCAGTACCCCTCTGTAATTGTATCCACTGAAGATCGATCAATACTAGTTCCCATTTCCATATCTTCGGTGGGAGGGGGAAACGTTGCAACAACCACGGCCCTCATCGATAGTGGAGCCACTGGAAACTTCGTCGACTACGCCTTTGCTAGGAGGAACAAATTCCCGTTCAAACGTATTAAAACCCCTCTCCGCGCCATCAACGCGGATGGAACCACCAACCGCAAAGGAAGTATCCTCTTCAAAACCTCCCTGGTTATCCAGGTAGGAAACCATGAAGAAGAGCGAGATTTCCTTGTCCTCGCCAGCGGAAAAGAACAGAACGTCATTCTAGGAATGACCTGGCTCTCCGAAGTTAATCCCACTATCAATTGGTCTTCCAGGACCATATCCCTTCCTCAAATGCCCTACAAGCGGAAACTTGACGATCGCGAGGTGCTTGCACAGCGATACCTCACCCGATACCTTGGCCTAGACCCTGACACTAAACTAGCCAAGATGTATGAACGACGCTTTGTAGAAGAGCGGACACTTATCCGGAAAACGACCCTCTCTACCACTCTAGCCCAACAAGCAGACCACGCAAAGAAGGTACTGCCCGACACATACAAAGAGTATGCCGACGTATTTGTGGATGGAGAAACCACCACCCTTCCCCCAGTACGAACCTTTGACCATGCGATCACCACCAATGAAAACTTCTCTCCGAAACGTGCCAAGAACTACCCCCTTAATCCTGAAGAACTAGAAGCCTGTAAAAAGTTTGTCGACGAAAACCTGAAAAGCGGTAAAATCCAACCATCGAAATCCCCGCAAGCCGCCCCCTTCTTCTTCGTACAAAAGAAAGATGGGAAGCTGCAGCCATGCCAGGATTATTGATATCTCAATTCCCAGACCATCAAAAACGCATATCCACTCCCCCTAATAGGAGATCTCATCGATAAACTCAAGGGATCCTCGATTTTCACCAAAATGGATGTGCGTTGGGGATATAACAATATTCGGATTAAACCGGAGGACCGCTGGAAGGCAGCCTTCATCACTCCACTAGGACTTTTTGAGCCCACTGTCATGTTCTTCGGGCTATGTAACTCGCCGGCCACGTTGAAGAGTAAGCGAAGTGGTTAAAAGGTGTTACCTTCCAGATTCTCTTGTTTCAACAAAACAAAAGTTCGGGCGAGTATTTCTTGTCCCAAGGGGTTCTGTAGGATATCAACGACGGGCGGATGGCTAGGAACGCACCTCAGCGTCGATGGACGCGAACGCGGTTTTCTGGGCGAGTTCGGACCACCAGAATGAGTCTCCGGATTGAAAATGAACATTTCTGGTCAAGGACGAGGACCGGAATTGAAAGACGAATTAAAGAAAGAGCGGCGGCGGTTTTCCGACAGAGACCCGGCCAAAAGGAAAGTGTCTATTCTATCTGTCCTCGTAGTTTTTGTAGCCTGGGCCATGCCTCAGGGCTCTTACTATGGTAATTGTCCGTGGCGCCACTAAAACGCCACTAATGTATGGTAATGTAAGTAGTCGGGTCCGGTTTGTACATAGTACGCACGGTACGGAAGGTTCGGGGCACAATATGGTACATCGTACGAGTTCGAATGAATAAGAAAATAAAAAGGAACGGAAACCCGCCAATCCGACTGCACCGGATTGACGGATTGGGTCAAGTGGACGGAAATACATACGTACTTTGTTGGGACGCGCTTTGATGGACACGGGACGACGGCGGGTATGCGTGTTTTGACGGTACCTATGGAATGTTCAGTATCCGGGAATCTGGGACCTACAACTGTAGAGATCTGAGGGATCCTACAACGTTCCAGGCATTTATGGACCACGTATTCGGAGACTTCATCGCAGAAGGGTGGCTGATTATCTATATGGACGACCTCCTAATCCACTCCGCAGATCCAGTGCTTCATGCAGAACACACTTGGAAAGTGCTCCAACGTTTCCAAGAGCAACAGTTGTTTTTGAAACTCAACAAGTGCACGTTTGGTGCAACCGAAGTCGAATACCTTGGTATGATAGTGGGGAAGAACTCAGTCCGCATGGACCCCACCAAACTAACTGCCATCGAGCAGTGGGAACCCCCAAAAGACGTCAAAGCTGTTTGGTCATTCATAGGATTTTGCAACTTCTACAGGAAGTTCATCCCCAGCTTTTCCAACCTTGCCCGACCCCTCCTAGACCTAACCAAGAAAGGTACCCCTTGGGAATGGACCGATGACCGAATATGAGCCTTCCACAGGATCAAGGAGACGTTCACTCGCCAACCAGTCCTGGCCCTACCAGATACCACCCAACCTTTCTTCGTTATGACTGATGCTTCCCTCACTGCGTCGGGCGGAGTACTTATGCAAAAAGATGCGAACGGAGACCTTCACCCTTGCGCCTACTTTTCCCGCAGCTTCATTGAAGCAGAGCAGAATTACGACATCTATGACCGCGAACTACTAGTGGTCATCCATGCACTGGAAGAATGGCGCCATTACCTCATGGGGACTCTCCACCCCGTCTCGATCCTAACAGACCACAAAAACCTGACGTACTTCCGCGAACCATGGAAATTATCCTGACGACATGCCCACTGGAAATTGTTCCTGCAGGATTTCGACCTGCACTTCACACATGTCCCTGGTTCCCAGATGGGCCCTGCAGATGCCCTCTCCAGGAAAGACTGTGTGGATACCAGCACTGATAACACGGAGGTTACCCTCCTTCCTCCGGATGTGTTTACCCGGAGTTTAGACCTCACAATCGCCGAACAGATTGCGGACTCCACCCCTGACAACCCCCTTGTAATCGACGCCATGAAGGCCATCTCCCTTGGAACCTCCCTCTTTCCCCGCGCGTTGCCCGATGACTGGAAGTTTATTGACGGAAAACTTTACTTCAGGAATCGGCTGTACATCCCTGTGGGACAGCAGACTGACCTTGTTCGCCTCATTCATGATAACCCGGGTGGAGGCCACTCTGGACATTTCCGCACCATCAATCTCCTTGAGCGGGACTACTGGTGGCCTGGTCTCGCCACGTTCGTCCGACGGTTTGTGTCTGGGTGCACCCACTGTCAGCGGAATAAAGTCGACACCCACCCCACCGCACCACCCCTTGCACCGATTGCCTCCACTGCCACCCGCCCGTTTCAGGTTGTCTCCACGGATTTGATCATGGGATTGCCGCCCGTCCAGGGATTTGACAGTGTCTTGGTCGTGGTCGACCATGGCCTTACGAAGGGGGTGATTTTCTGCCCCTGTACCTCCACCATTGATGCGGAAGGAATTGCCAAACTCTTTTTCAACCACGTGTTCAAACGATTTGGCCTACATGACAAGGTCATTTCCGACCGAGGCCCCCAGTTCGCCTTGGCATTTGCACGAGAACTTGCTAGATTGCTCTCCTACGATGTAGCCCTATCCACCGCCTACCACCCGCAAACTGATGGAGAAACCGAACGGGTAAACCAGGAGTTGGAGACCTATCTGCGGCTTTTCTGTGATGGAAACCACACAAAATGGGTTGACCTCTTGACCTTCGCCGAATTCCACCACAATTCCGTCGCCCATTCCGTCACCCAGAAATCCCCATTCTCCCTTATGATGGGCTACGAACCCCGCTCCTACCCCCCTCTTGGAAAGACCTTCCTCCCAGCACTCGAGACCCGCCTCGAGCAGATCCAATCGGCCAGAAGCAAAGCACTTGCTGCGCATGACACCGCCCGCCGCCACGTCCTAGAAAGGACGACTTCGAAATTTACTCCCTGGAAGGCAGGAGACTGCATCTGGCTGTCTTCAAAGAACCTTGCCTTGCGATACCCCACCCGAAAACTATCTCCACGGAAAGAAGGTCCATTTGAAATCCTGAAGGTCCTCTTGCCGTTGGCCTATCAGTTGAAATTACCTCCGCAATGGAAAATACATGACGTTTTCCATGCCTCCCTGTTATCATCCTATCAGGAAACACCCAAACATGGACCCAATTACCTAAATCCTTCCCCCGACTTAATCCGCGGAGAAGAGGAATTTGAAGTCGACAAGATAGTCAAGCATCGCGGCATCAGAGGGCGGAGGCAATACCTCGTGATGTGGAAAGGGTACAGCCCATCGGAAGCCACCTGGGAACCCGAGCAGAATTTGCGGAATTCCACCCCTCTGCTTAAAGCTTATAAGCTCGCCCATAGCTGCTGAATTCCCCAACTCCTCCCTCGTCCACTCACCCAGATGGCCATTGAACAACCCCTTCCCCTCATCCCTGCCATTCCCGCCATCCGCATCAATCGCCTCCCAACCCAAGCCCGATACTCCTTCTATGCCGTCGTCCTCGAGTCCCCCAGACTCTTGGAGCTCCTCACCGAAACTGGATTCGTTAGTAACGACCAGTTCCTCTCAGGGCTCATCAGCGTCTTCCACAGATACACTCACATTCATCGAATACACACCGAGCATGAGACGCATTATCGTGAGGGGGTGTTCAGTATCCACAATGCCCCCATGGCGGAGGCTGTGGTCGGCCTCTGTCGTGAAATCCTTGCCATCTTGGATGACGCACAACTCACCTTCGCCATCAACCGACTTGAGCCTCAGCTCGTCGCACACCTTCTCCGCCCCCTCCTCCTCAGTCTCTCTGCCACTGAGCGGAGAGCTTACTTCGCTCCTGAGGGAACCTCCAGGCCCGCGTCGCCTATTCCCATCCCCCCTCCAAGAAGTATACCCAGTAATCCCACCTCTCCCTCTTCTGTTGCGATTCGTCATACGCCTACATGCATAACTTTATTCTATGCACTAAGTCCTTCTCTACACTATGCTTGAGTGGTAGTATACGCTCGGACCCTAACCCTAGGACGTTGTACAGGAGTTCTACATACTCTGTCTCTTTTTCTCTTTGTTTGTACTTGTTTATATTTTTATGGAACTCCGCTCCAAACTCCGACCGTACCGATGTACCGGTTGTTTGGTTATGTTTACATTATTATGCGAGATCGCCGTTGTCGATTCGCTTCTATGCTTCTTTTAATTTCCGCTCGACACATGTATCACACGCATGCTTCTCTTCTCTTTTTAATTACCGTCATGCTTCCATTCTACATGCGTCTCCCTCATGTTATTAATCTCCGTTCGACACATAGATACCTCATGTATTTAATTACCGTTGTTTGTCTTGTACAAACAGTAGATAGTATTTAAGCAATGACAGTCCAACCGAGAACTCCAGTCAAGTTCTCTGTTGGTTTCCCCAGCAATTACACTTGTCCCCCCTCTTAAGTAATAGTGGTGTAGCCTAGGTTTATTCCTGGGTTGCAACATCTTCCATCTCCGATCTGTCGACAACCGTCTCCTCGCAGACAAGAGGACTCACCCCTGCCACCACGATCACTGGCTCTGGACATCCCACTCCAGCCGCCACCCCCGCTTCCTCACCTTCCCCTCCACCACCCACAACCAACGGCAGCAGCACCGTACAACCCCGTCAGCTCGTGGCAGCGGAACCTACAGTCCACCCTCTCAGACGCACTGGTCCAAGCCGCTCTATCAGGAGACGACCAGTCCCCCTACTCGTTGTTGGACTTCCAACCTCCTTGCTTACTCCCTCCTACCAACTCCTCCCCGCTGCGGGATCCAGAGGAAACCCCATCAACGTTGACGCACCAACCACCTCCACCAGCGTTCGACACACCTCCCCTCCTAACACGCGTTGCTACCAATGCGGCGACGCCTCCTACTGGCACGTGGATTGCTCTGACTACAGATGCCCCTTCTGCCACATATCGGCTCCTGGTCACACCCAGGCCTCTTGCCCACGACGCCGTTGCGGCAATTGTGACGCCCTCGGGCATATTATGGACAACTGTCCCCACCCTCGTAACGACCCATTCCCCCATCGACCCTGGACTTGGAATGAGGAGTCCAACGACGACTACGAGGTCAACGAGGGAGACCAGTCCGGCCCTGACCGCTGAAGTTGTAGCTGCAGTGCAACTACCTAACGAAGGGGGTAATGTTACAGTCAAACGCCCCACCTCCCATATGAGACTATCTTTTTCCCCTTTCTCCTTTACTCCCATTACCTACTTCGAAGATGACTGGCTGATCTTCCCGGATGTAGCCATAGTAGATACTCTGGAACTTCCCTAGATCATGCTAGACCCTTTTCCCCTTTTAACCCTTTTCTTTTCAGAAACCCGCAGGCTTCTTTTCCTCATTTGCGGATTTCCTTTTCCACCTGTGGAATTCCCTTCCGCACTTGTGGATTTCCCCCCTTAGAAATCCACAAGCCCTGTTTCCCCTTTTAGAAACCCGCGGAACCCAAAGCCTGCCTCTTACAGCAGGCTTCTTCTAAACCCTTCGACCTTACCCTTTACCCCATTTCCTGACCCAGGGTCTAGGGCTGTATTACTAGATAAATAGCTAGGGACTTCCCTGTATTCCCCAGCTTATTCTACGCAGTCTTGGTTTACTGTGTGTCGTCACTAAGCTCACAAAGCATCGTTCCTCGCTTTGCCCCTCACCCTAGAATCATAAACCTTTGGGACTTCCAAGGGGTAACCTGTCCCCTTGCCCATCGCCCACGTCTCACAAATCTGCACAAGCGGATTTACCCCTGACACACTTGTTGCGGGTCTTCTCCGCCATTCGCCACCTCGATCCTTAATTCCCTTATTTCCCTATTCCCTCGCGGCTATTCTACGTGAAGCCGACTGCTCGTCTCGAGTGCTACTTAGTTCGACGACCCGCAGTTAAGCCCACGTGTAACAAGGAGGCAGTGATGCACAAAAAGGAAAGGAAAGACATACTTCAATTGCATAAGCAATAAGTACCTAGCTAACTTGTAAAGGGACAAGATAAGCAGGTTAAGTGTTGTACCAAGTGGAAAGAAAAGAGGAAAATGGAAAGAGGGACTGCAATACTATAACAAGTATTGCCTTGAGATGCAATCCCGGTTGCCAGCTACTTTAGCATACCTACATAACTATATCATTGCCCATGAGCCTCTTGACTTCAGCACTGAGGGTATAGCAAATGTGGACCCTGATGGAAACAACAGTGACAACAACAACTACACCAACATTGTTATGACACACATGGTATCTCAGTGACAAAGTCAGAGAGAGACTGCCGTGTTGTGATTTGACATCATAACACTTAGTAATCAAGAACATATTACGAAAGCTAGTCGCATGCAAGATGCATTACCTGATGATTAGCAGTATGAATATGGACTACAATGGTAGCTGCTCATATGTCACAACTTATTCATGAGGAATTCCCCTAGAGACGGCATGTGACCATGGGAATCCTCTATATTACATAATATATAAGTACACTTACCTTGTAGCATAGCATACAATGACCAACAAGGCCCACATGGACCATTACTGTAGCTATATGATATATGGACATTAAGATATAGATCTAAGATGTTATGACGCACACAGTATCTCAGTGGCAAGCCAAAGAGATAGCTGTCATTGGGACTTCACTGGACAACATAGATGTGGAGTCTATGGTCCTAAGTCCAGAACTCAGCAAGCAGGTCTTAGGGTGACCTTTAGACCACAGAGAGTGAAGTGGAGTCTTGAGGTAGTGAAGACTGAGGGAGCTCTCTGGTTGCCAGTAGATACACATGGATTGCGTAGAACTAGCTGGGGTTTCCAGCTGGTTCCACCAGGGTTTATATAGGGTACATGAGTGGCTGTACTCTAGCACGGACCAGAGGCATGTATCTGCTGGAAGAGGTAAAGGCCTGACATGTCCCAAAGGGATATGTCAGGAAAGGAAAGGAAGCATTTCCTCAAAGGTGAGGTTGAGTGTGAACCGACAAAAGAGGCATGCAAGCATGCTGGAAGAAGTGGGTGCAAGATAGCAATGAGGCTACCATGTGCAGGTGATATAAATGGAAGTCCGAGGTTCCTGCAGAGGCCATGGGGCCAAGGGAACCAAGGAAGGACAAAGGGGGACACTGCATTGAGCAGTGGCGCAGAAAGGAAAACATACGTAAGTAAAGGTAAACAAGGAAACACCTCACTGGTACTGAGGTAAGCGATAAGGAGTTGGCTAACCCTGTGGTTAGGGGTTCGCCTATGGTAATCATAGTGTAAGTAGGGTTAAGTGTTGTACCAGTGAGTGAGGAAAGAAGAAAAGGGGCTAGGAGACCGCTCTACCGTAACATAAGATGAGATGATATCTTGATAGATCCACATCTATAGATCAGATTGATATTTAGATATAGGAGGTGGAGATGCCACTGATACTTCCATGGGTGACATTCCCAAGAGATGGTGTTCTCACACAACAGACATTAATACCTCATGGTGTACACACTGTAGATAGCTTATCTATGATGTCATGCCCTAGGACCACATAGGTCTCTGGGCATTCCCTTATGTAGTATAGTTTACTTATGTAAGCCTAAGGGCTCTGTAGTATAAATACTAGACCCAAGATGGCCTAAGCTCTCCAGCTTAGTCCTCTTGTATTTTCCCCAAAGTACAATTGTAGCACTAAGTCAATCCATTTATTTATCTATTTCTCTGGTGACATCTTGGTGATGCTGCCTATCGTTCACTAGGTTCTATCCCTAGTTCGATTGGGTTGCAACAGCTGTTGGAACTTCAATGGACAACACAGATGTGGAAGCCTGTGGTCCTCAGTCCAAAGATACTAGTTGTTGCGACCCAATTGTACTAGAGATAGAACCTAGTGACAGATAGGCAACACCATAAAGACATTGCCAGGATAAAGAATAGATAAAGGATTGGAGCGGCTTAATGCTACAATTGTACTCAGGGGAGAATACAAGAGGACTAAGCTGGAGAGCTTAGGCTGTCTTGGCTCTATTATTTATACTACAGAGCCCTTGGGCTTACATAAGTAAACTATACTACATAAGGGAATGCCCAGTGACCAATGTGGTCCTAGGGCATGATGTCATAGATAACTATCTACGATGTGTACACCATGAGGCTTTAATGTCTGTGGTGTGAGAACGCCATCCCTTGGGAATGTCACCCATGGGTACATCAGTGGCATCTCCACCTCCTATATTGTAATATCAGATCTGATCTAGATGTGGATCTATCAAGATACCATCTCATCTTAGATCTAGATCTCTTAATGTCCATGTATCATAATATATATGTAATGCTACAGTAATGGTTCATGTGGGCCTCATTGGCCATTGTATGCTATGTTACATGGTTAATGTACTTATATATATTATGTAATATGAGGTTTCCCACAGTCATGTGCCATCTCCAAGAGAATACCTCGCAAATACTTCGTAAAGTACAAGTGGCTACCATCGTAGTCCGTATTTGTACTGCTAGAGTCAGGCAATGCCTTCTCACATGCTACTAGCTTTCATGATATGTCCATTGACTACTAAGTGTTACAATATTGAATCGCAACACTAGTAGCAGGGCTTAGGGTGCCCTTTAGACCACAGAGAGGGAAGCGAAGTCTTGAGGGGTCAAAAGACTTAGAGATTCTCTGAGTATGCCAGTAGATACATGTGGATTGCGTAGAACTAGCTGGGAATCCAGCAGTCCTACTACTAGAGTTTATATATGATACAAGAGGGGCTGTACCCTGGTGGCTATATACTGGAAATGGTAATGGTCTGCAGTACTCCAAAGAAGCACGTCAGAAGAGGAAGGATTTCAGCTCTGCAAAAGGAGGCAGTTGACTGAGAAAGGTAAGAGGGTCTGTGACTGCATAGCAATCACAGAAAGGGAAAGGTGTGATACTACAAGGGCAGTGGTGTGACAGGAATGGAAGGTAAGTAAAAGGATCCATAACAGTGGTGGCTATCATGGAATAGGAAAGGGAGTAACACTGCTCTGGGTAGTGGCACAAAGGTAAACAAAGATAAAGAAGAAGAAAAGGCATATCACAATTGCATAAGCAATAAGGGACCTAGCTAACTCGTAAAGAGACAAAGATTAGTAGGTTAAGTGTTGTACCAAGTATGAAGAAAAGATGTAAATGGGGAGGGGGACCACAATACCATAACAGACATCAATATTGACAACAACAACAGTATCTTTCACAAAGCTGAGGGAGCAGACCAGGATAGGGCTAGTGCCATGCATGACCAAATTGCACAATGGATGTGAGATAATTATCAGACAATACTCTATGAACACTGCAGTGTGCATCTTGCTAAGGGCAAGGATGAGAGTGAGGATCTTGATGATACATACTGTATGTATGTGAAGCAAAGGTCAAAGTCACAGATGAATAGAATGTTCTGTGAGAGGAATCCTTTCTGATTTCAATACTGGCCATGCAATAGAGCTGGTGGTGCAACCAGGATGTGGCTTCCATCAATTGCTCCAATGGCATCCTGAAAGTAAGGAAAAAACTTGGGGTTATTCCAAATTTTGGAGGGGACAGACAATCCAGTCAGGAAATTGATATTCATTTGGTAAAATGGCTCACCAGAAAATATACAAAGCATTGTTTCAAAGTACCTGTAAAACAGTTACATTGTGCAGCCAAAAAACCCTTGGTACATACTGTGAAGTAGTGTTATTAGAGTGCTGAAAGCACTCTCCAACATGCTGGGTTGTCAAACCAGTAACACATGTGTACAGAAAGATGGCAAGTTGTTCTTCAAGCATGACATGTGTCAAATCAGCACACCCAATGGACCATAGATCAGTGATCAGGAACAGAAAAACCTCCTTCCAGACTCCAAGCTCAGACTGGATATGATCAGGATGGCCACAGAGGAGCCCGAGCACCCACTGGTAGCCCAAAAGTGCCGAGGTGTGATATGGGATAGGAGGCCGCTATGGCCGGATTTCGGATAGAACATCAAGAAGGGATAACAAAAGAAGCTGGATTAAGCAACTACACGGGTAAACCCGCGGGTACCAGCGCCCGTACCCGTACCCGTTGCGGGTTATACCCGTGACCCGCGCGGGTATGCACGCGAGTCTGGCATACTGCGCCGCAAGAGCAAGGGTGAGGCGGACGAGGCGAGAGCACACGCACTCGCCCGAGCACGAGTAGCAGACGCGTTGTCTGCTACTCGTACTCGCACGAGCGCGGGCGCGTTTGGTGACTGGTGG
>JBBPSY010000432.1:0-13214 GCA_038093855.1 Rugiboletus extremiorientalis
AAAGGGTTTTTTCACTTTTGAAGGGCAAGCTAGGATCTTAGTCAAATGACATGATGTTTGCTATTGTTTGGTTATACAAACAAAGATATACATATAAACAGTGTATCTGAGTTTGAAAAAGTTCACATGCTTCTTGACTTTCAACCATCACCATGGTTAGATCTCTTTCTCTTACTTAACAAAAAACCATCCTCTCTATGCTTGATTCTGGTTACTCTGGTGAAGAGATCTTCAAGCAAACTGGTGTCAGCCACTCTACCATATCCAGACTTTGTTCCAAAGAGCACTCTGCACTTCCGAAGTCTATTGGAGGTCGTTCCTCCAAGCTTTCCTCTACCAATATCTGTCATGCTTAGCATCTCATCTCTAGTGGCAAGGCAGAGAATGCTGTTCAGGTGACCAAGGCCCTCACCAATATCATTAACCAACCCCTCTCTGCCAATACAGTTCACCAGCAGTTGAAAAAGCATGGCATGAAAGCCGTAGTCAAGTTCAAACACCCCCTTTTCTCTGCCAGGTATCACAAGGCTCATTTGGACTTTGCCCATGCTCACAAGGATTGGACTGTAGATGACCGGAAGAGAGTAGTATGGTCTGATGAGATCAAGATTAATCGCCTAGGGCCAGATGGACACAAATGGGTGTGGAAAAAGGCAGGTGAGGGACTGAGTGATAGACTGGTACAGGAAACTGTCAAGTTTGAAGGTGGTTCTGTGATGATGTGGGGGTGTATGACTTGGCAAGGTGTTGGCTATGCTGCCAAGATTGATGGTAGAATGGATGGTGACCTTTACCTTCAGATTTTGAAGAATGAGCTGCTGAATAGTCTGCAGTATTATGGTCTCAATCCTCCTGACATCATCTTTCAGCAGGACAATGACCCCAAGCATACCTGTAGAAAGGTGAAGGACTGGCTAGAGGAGCAGGATTTCAAGACTATGGTGTGGCCTGCACAATCTCCTGACCTAAACCCTATTGAGCATCTCTGGGATTACCTCAAAAGGAAACTTGCAGAGCATGAATTTCCTTCTAATGGGATTTATGAGTTGTGGGAGAGAATTCAGGTGAAGTGGGAGGAAATAGCAATTGAGGAGTGTCAGAAGTTGATTGAGAGCATGCCTAGAAGGGTTCAGGCAGTGCTCAAAGCAAAAGGAGGCTATATTAAGTACTAATTATATCCAACTACCTCTATCAATTCAAAAGTGAAAAAACCCTTTCAATGGTATTGCTGGTTTGATTTAGTCATATCTCCACAGCCCCTGTCCCAGATCACATGACCCTGGGGGTAATCCTGTAGCCAAGAGTATGTACTATATTTAATCCCACCAAAGTTAAGTGATATTCCCACCCCTTCTTATGTCATGCCTCATACATTGCATTTTTGTGAAACATTGAAAGGGTTTATGGAGTCACTGTATATCCGATCATGGACCACAATTCGCTTCTCATGTCATGCGAGATCTGGCGAAAATGTTGAAAATCGAGCTGTGCATGTCAACAGCTTTTCACCCTCAGACCGATGGACAAACTGAGCGTGTGAACAGGGATTTACAGCAATATCTCCGCATGTTCTGCACCAAGAATCAGAATTCGTGGTACGATTGGTTAGCACTGGCGCAATTTATGTATAATAACAGGCAACATTCGGCAACAAAAAAATCGCCATTTGAAATAACTTGTTCCTATGCTCCACATATGGGAATAGAACCTAAAAACATGCCAAATCCTGCCGCAATGGACTTTTCCAATGATTTTGGTAAAACCTTAGCAGACGCGAAGAATGCGTTGGAGGCTAGCCGAAGGAGGATGCAGATATAAACGGACAAACATAGAAAAGAAGCCCCTATATATGAACCTGGCGATCGCGTTTGGCTATCAACCAAAAACCTTGATCTTCGAAAGACTCGGCAATCGGCTAAATTGTCCGAATGGTGGCTAGGCCCCTATGAAGTTATTTCTATGCACAGACCTAATGCGGTTGAGTTGAAACTCCCGCAATCTATGAAAATTCATCCCACGGTTAATATATCAAGGGTCAAACCTTATAAAGGACTATTACCTGGCCAGCAGAGTTACAAACCAGGGCCAATAATTATTGATGATTCCGAAGAGTTTGTTGTTGACTACGTCATCGATAGCAGACTCAAGGGTCGCGTTCTTGAATACCTCATGCATTGGAAAGGCTATAGCGACGAGGACAGGACGTGGGAACCTGAGAAGAATCTCACACACGCCAAAGAGGCAATCAAGGACTTTTATTTAAAACATCTGAACGCTCCCAGAAAGCTTCGCATGTCACAAACAGACTTCGACTCCTTATTCACGGCTTACGACAATCTTACGTCAGCTACACCTTGCACCTTTGTGGATCGCCTGGAAGTCAATTTCTAGAAGGGGGGTAATGTTGCGATTCGTCGTATGCCTATAGCATAACTTTATTCTATGCACTAAGTCCTTCGCTCTCTACACTATGCATGAGTGGTAGCATACGCTCGGACCCTAACCCTAGGACGTTGTACAGGAGTTCTACATACTCCGTTCTCTTTTTCTTTTGTTTGTACATGTTTACCTTTTTATGGAACTCCAATCCAAACTCCGACCGTACCAATACACCGGTTGTTTGGCCATGTTTACATTATTATGCGAGATCGCTGTTGTCGATTCGCTTCTATGCTTCTTTTAATTTCTGTTCAACACATGTATCACATGCATGCTTCTCTTCTCTTTTAATTACCGCTATGCTTCCATTCTACACGTGTTTCACCTCATGTTTACCTCACGTACTTGATCTCCATCTATGACGTAGACACCTCATGTATTTAATTACCGTTGTTTGTCTTGTACAAACAGTAGTTAGTATTTAAGCAATGACATCCCAACGAGAACTTCAGTCAAGTTCTCTGTTGGTTCCCCCAGCATTGTTCACTTGTCCCTTCTGTTTGAGTATAGTGGTGTAGCCTAGGTCGATCCCTGGGTTGCAACACAATCTAGCATGAGGACCAACCCACTCAAGCAACTAGATGGGAGTGCAGCCAATGGCCATCCACTACCTCCCCTGGTGCCAATTGAGGTGAGTATCACTTCCCATTCTCTCTAGAGAATCAGATGTAGAGTGTTGCTTGGTTTACTAGTCCTAATGTGGGACACTTGGTTATAGGGATGGGGCCCATCTTGGTTCTTCTCTAATTTCAGACATCCATCGAGGCCACAGAACACTATCCAGACTCTTCATCACTTTGCCAGGTGATTTTTGCTGGGGCCAGATTAACTCTTCACTGCCTTGGCTAAGCAGTCTTTGCTGGTCATTTCAAATCTGGGCTGGTCATGGTAGGTATACTTGGGAGGCTGCTACTCCATTATGTAGGATGTAGCCTTTGCTCCATCAGTTTCTCCCTGGGTGTTGGCATAGAATATGTTGTCCAATACTGGTAAGGGAGGCCGGCTAAGGGGGTGAGGATGTGATCTTCATCAGGAGGGGTCGTGCAAGATGATCTCTTGAGGGCATGGAATGAGCCATCACGCAGTGGTAGAGATTGTCGGTAGGTAGTAAGTCTTGCTGACAACAGCCCTGCTGTGCAAGATCCTATGGGGGTGGTGGACGACCATATTTGAGGCAGGATAGTGGTGCCTATCTTTAATGAGCAGGTTCCCAGTCCGCTGAGCTCTATACTTCCAAGAGCTATCAAGTGACTTGGTCCAATCTATGGACATCACCCTATGGTGAAGAAAACTGTTGTCAGGTCACCCAAGAGGGGCAACTTTCCTTACAGACAAAAGAAAAATTTGTCAACTGGCCTGACCATACTCGAGAGGGGCTTCATCTCCAAAAGACAGGTGAGAGAACAAAGGAGGGTGTTCAGTGTAATGACTGTGGGTAATGTGCATATCATGCCAGATTGCCTCCACCACTCTTCACAGATGGGGAGCAGGATCAGGCAGAGCTAGTCCAAGACTTCTATTCCTTGGTACCAGTCAGGCCACAATTGACAGTGGTGGCTGACTTCCATGGTGCAGCCATGTTCCAGCATTGGGTGGGTGAGAGCTGAATAGTGGTCACAGTATCTGAGGATAAGCTAGTTCTTTTGTTATGATGCAAGGCGACTGTCGCAGTGTGAGCACTGGCATCTGGAGCAAGTACCAATGGACCTCAATGAAGAGGTGTTGTCATGAGTGCAGCTGAGTGAAGGAAACTAGGGGAGCTCAGGAGAGTCCCAGTCTCTGAGGAGGGAAGCAAGGGAGAACACCAGTAATTGCAGGTATGATTGCATAGAACTAGCTGGGGATTCCAGCAGTTCCACCAGGGTATTTATACTACAGGATATATAGCACAGACTAAGCGATGTCTGGCGTGATATAAGGAAAGAGAGAGTGCGTTCCCTAATGGAGCACACTGGAATAGGAAGGTGAATGCATACGAGGATGAGCTACCATAAGGAGCATGTCCGAGAAGGAAAGATGGAATGTCTATAAAGGTTAAAGGCCTGTGAGCTCCAAGACATTCCATGGAAGTCTGAGGAGGTCACCAGGAAAGGAAAGGGTCTTGTTCCACAACTGAGGTGGTTGACGAGTCGAGATGGGAAAGGAGGCAAGCACATGGTGTGAGCCTTGGTGGTGAGACAACATTATATCTGTAATTGGTAATGCCAAATGTGAAAGGGATTCTCCTGATGAGATTGGCCATCAAGGGAATGGAAGCATCTTGGGGTGATGCAGAGGTGAAGTCATGGAAGCCTGATGGTAAGAGCGAGGACAGGGTCTGAGCGAGCAGAACAGAGTCTGAGATGACTCAAGGACGTCTGATCAGGGAGACGACAATGGATCATGAGAAGCACCAAGTGATGCCTAGTCAGGAATGGTGATATGCGTCACAGATGCAGGACAAAGGGAAGTCTAAAGGATGGTGGTGGGCATGAGCCCAAGGACACCGCAGACGAGGGCAAGTGGTCTAGAATATAGGGACATGCCTAGATAGGCATGTGGTGCTGACAGGGAAATACTGGAGGCAGATAGGGGCTTAGCCATGTGGCAATGGGTAAGCGGTGGCGATGATAGGGGCTATCTGGTGGCAAGTGAGTACTAAGAGCACAAGCAATGTTCCATATGTTGGTATGCCTTCTAGGCCAAACGGTAGGTGTAGCAAGGAGGTCCTAGGTGTGGTCTATACAATGGCGTCCCATGTATGAGGGAGGCGACAGAGGAGGAGCAAGGAGAAGACGAGTGACGATGATGACAACAAGGAAAACCTATAAGAAAAGAAAAAGGTCCTGGGGATTCCCATTACTATAATAGATGGTATGCAGTAGAGAGGGCAATGTCATAGTGAAGGAGCTTGG
This sequence comes from Rugiboletus extremiorientalis, assembly GCA_038093855.1. Lineage (NCBI taxonomy): Eukaryota > Fungi > Basidiomycota > Agaricomycetes > Boletales > Boletaceae > Rugiboletus > Rugiboletus extremiorientalis. The sequence goes on from JBBPSY010000432.1 coordinate 5,334, forward strand.
AGAGTTCTAACGTGAAGGTGGAGGCAAACTGCAGTCCACAATCAGAGATGACATGGTCATGTAACCTGTACCTTGGGAATACATGTGTGAAAAATAGCTTGGTGACCCCTTTGGCAGAGATGTTTTTGGAGCAAGGCATGAAAATCACCCCCTGAGTAAGGCTGTGGTCCACCACAATCAAGATGGAATCCAGGCCTGCTGGCGACAGAGGCAGGCCAAAGATTAGGTCCATGGAAATGTGCTGGAAGGGGCAGGTCACGGTGGTGGCAATAGAGGAAAGTGGAGGTTTTGTCAGGTGGGTATTGACTTTCATCTGCTGGCAAGGGGCACAGCCAGTGATATACTGGCAGACAAAGGTGGATATCCCAGGCCACCAATAGTCATGAGACAGCAAGGTGAGCATCCAGGCAAAGCCTGTGTGTCCTCCATGATGAGAATTATGAATACCGGAGACAAGGGGTTTGCAGCAATCATCGGGGATATAGGTCCGTCCGAGGTATGTAGGTGAGATTGTGGCCATCAAAGGCCCAGTCGTCTGGCTTTGCCCTGGGGAGGAGGGAGGATCCTTCGTGCATAGCTTGGAAAGTGGAGACCACAATGGGGTCAGAGGGTGTGGAAAGGGCAATCTTCTCCCGGATAGCGAGGTTGAGGGAGCGAGAAAACACTTCATCAGGGAGGACTTGAAGTGTCTCATTGTCATGGGAAGTATTGACCTCGTCCTTCTGAGAGAGTGCATCAGCTGGGCCCATTGTGGTTCTGGGAAGGTGGGTAAAGGTCAGGTCATAGTCCTGTAAGAACATTTGCCATCAGGCATGGTGGCAGAATAACTTCTGAGGTTCACAGAAGTAAGTTAAGTTCTTGTGGTTGGTCAGGACAGAGACAGGGTAACTGGTTTCCCTGAGGTAATGGCACCATTCTTCGAGAGCAAAGATAATCGCAAGGAGCTCCCAATCGTAGATATCGTAATTGCACTCTGCCAATCCAAAGATCTTGGAGAGATAAGAACAGGGATGGAGATCCCTATTGACATCCTTTTGCATGAGGATGCCTCCACCAGTGGTGAGAGAGGTATCAGTCATGATGAAAAGAAGGGGGCAGAGATGTCAGGAGTGTGGAGTATAGGTGTTACGGTAGAGCGGGCCCCTAGCCCTTTTTCCTCTTTCCTTACTCACTGGTACAATACTTGACACTACTTACCTTACGATTACCCCTAGCGAACTCCTAACCCAGGAGTTAGCTATCCTTTTATCACTTACCTCAGTACCAGTGAGGTTTACGTTTCTTTATCTTTGTTTACTTATGCTTTCCTTTCTGCGCCACTGCCCAGAGCAGTGTCGCCCTTTGTCCTTCCCTGGCTCCCCTCGGCTTCTGTGGCCCTGCGGGAACCTCAGACTTCCACTTACATCTTTAGCGCATGCCAGCCTCATTGCTGCTGCGCATCTCTTTCGTCTGGCATGCTTGCATGTCCCTTTTGTCAGTTCGCACTCAACCTCACCGTTGAGGAAGTGCTCCTCTTCTATTTCCAGCGCATCCCTTTAGGATATGCTGGACCCTTTCCTCTTCCAGCAGATACACGCCCATGGTCCGTGCTAGAGTACAGCCACTCATGTGCTCTATATAAACCTTGGTGGAACCGACTGGAAACCCCAGCTAGTTCTACGCAATCTACGCGTATCTACTGGCATCCAAAGAGCTCGCTTTGCCTGCAAGAACCTTCAAGGCTCCGCTTACTCTTTGTGGTCTAAAGGTCGCCCCAAGACCCGCTAAGCAGAGTTCTGGACTTAGGACCATAGGCTTCTGTATCTACGTTGTCCAGTGAAGTCCCGACGACAGCTATCTCTTTGGCTTGCCACTGAGATACCGTGTGCGTCGTAACAAAAGAACTAGCTACTTCTACACCCGGGGTTGCTATTAAGCTTCCCCACTAGGCAACACAGAGGAAGACTCGAGATACGATGATCTCTCTCCTGAGGATCGTGCCTTTTACCTTGCTCAGGATAGGAAAGGGAAAGCAGTGTTACGAACCATCGCAGGCAACGAAACCCAACAACAAGAGCGACGACTCCCCAGCTCCTCTTCCCTCTCAGTCGCTGAAAGAGAAGCCGCCGAAGTTGCCCGTTGGGAATCTACCCACATAGAACAACAACGCTCTCAAGAATCCTCCCCTTCCCCTGTTCCCACAACTGATATATCTCTTAGTCACTCCACGAAAAAGTTCCACTCCATCCCCCTCTACTTCTACGCTGAAGAAACCAGAAAGGTTCAGAACCGTGCAAACGAGTGCCTCCTCCTCTCCCGATCCCCTTGACGCTTACATTGCCGATTTGGAGGGAGGACGGAAAGATAGAAAAGAGATCCTCCGAGTTCTCAAGGAATGCTACGATGAAGATGCTGAAGAACCACACGCCACCTATGAGGATGAACAAGTCAACCACATTTGCGTAGGCAAGGATTTTTAGAAAGGAGACTCGCCGCAACGTCTTGCTCTCCTACCCTCCCAACTGTAATTGTATCGAGAAATGAGAAATCTGTGTTCGTACCCGTCTCTCTTTCTCCAGTTGGGAGCAAATCCGTTGTCACCGCCCCCGCCCTCATAGACTGTGGAGCCACCTCATGCTTCATCGATTACGCATTCGCCAAAAGAAACAAACTGCCATTCACTCGTCTCACTAGGCCGGTCACCGCTACGAACGCGGATGAAACCATTAACAAGATGGGGATGATAACCCATAAGGTCTGCCTCCATATCCAGATTGATGAAGACGAGGAAGATCGGGACTTCCTTGTGCTCTCCAGCAGCAAACAACAGAGCATCATTCTTGGAATGAGTTGGTTAGGAGACCGAAACCCAACGATTGACTGGAGTAGTCGGAAGGTGTCCGTAAAACCTCCATCGTTGGTCAAAAGAAAGCGCAACGGCCAGGAAGCCCTAGTGCAACGATATTTGCTGAGGTATCTAGACCTCGACGTCGACAACAGGCTAGCTAAAGCCTACAGGACACGTTTTGAAAGGATGCCCGCTCACATCCGAAAGATTCCGTTGTCGACTACGCTGGCCCAGGAAACGGCCAAGATCACGAAAACCATTCCAAAGGAGTACCAGCAATTCGCTGATGTGTTCGTTGACGAAGAGGCAACCGAATTACCACCATCCCGGCCCTTCGATCACGAAATCAAGTTACTCCCCTCATTCGTTCCAAAGCGCGCTAAAAATTACTCCCTTAACCCCAATGAAATCAACGCTTGTTGAAAGTTCGTAAACGAAAACCTGGCAAATGGAAAGATCCAACCATCCACATCACCTCAAGCGGCTCCCTTCTTCTTTGTGGCGAAGAAGGATGGGAAACTCCGCCCTTGCCAGGACTACTGATATCTTAACAGTCACACGGTCAAGAATGTCTACCCACTCCCGCGTATCTCTGACCTCCTCGACAAGCTCAAAGGATCGTCCATCTTTACGAAACTAGATGTTCAATGGGGTTACAACAATGTCCTGGTCAAACCCGAAGACTGGTGGAAAGCCGCTTTCATCACACTGTTCGGACTCTTCGAGCCGACGGTCATGTTTTTTGGAATGTGTAATTCGCCTGCCACGTTTCAGGCATACATGGACGACGCCTTCGCCGACTATATCGCGGAAGGCTGGCTCGTCATATACATGGATGATGTCCTTATCCACTCCTCTGATCCCGAAACCCACCGAGCGCGTACCGAAAAGGTCCTACAACGCTTCCGAGAACAACACCTCTATCTTAAACCAGAAAAATGTTCCTTCGACATGACTGAAGTTGAATATCTTGGACTCGTTGTCTCAAAGGACAATGTTAAAATGGATCCTACGAAACTAGCAGCCATTGAGGAGTGGACTGCACCCAAAGATGTCAAAGCTGTCAGATCGTTTATCGGGTTCTGCAACTTTTACCGAAAGTTTATTCCCGCTTTCTCAGACATCTGCAAACCCCTTCACGATCTCACGCGCAAAGGCGCAACCTGGACCTGGGGAACAGACCAGGAGAGAGCATTTAGAACGCTGAAGAACGCCTTCCTCAAACAACCCATACTCTGGACTCCCGATGTATCTCAGCCTTTCTTCGTCATGACGGACGCCTCCCTCACCACTGCTGGCGGCGTCCTCATGCAGAAAGATGTCAATGGGGACCTCCATCCTTGTTCCTATCTCTCCAAGACCTTCGGGTCCGCCGAGCGGAACTACGACATCTATGATCGGGAACTCCTTGCTGTCATTATGGCTCTAGAGGAGTGGTGTCAATACCTACGAGGAACGGGTCATCCCGTCTCAGTCCTAACTGACCACAAAAACTTGACATACTTCCGCGAACCTTGGAAGTTATCTCGTCGTCATGCCTGCTGGCAGATGTTTCTGCAGGACTTCGACCTGACCTTTATCCACCTCCCCGGCAGTGCCATGGGACCCGCCGACGCCTTGTCTCGGAAGGACGACGTTGACACTTCTGACGACAACACCGCCCTTCAGGTCCTTCCTGACGAGGTCTTCGCTCGCTCCCTTGATCTGGCTATCGCCGAAAAGATCGCTCTCTCAACCCCATCCGATCCTGTGGTGGTATCTGCTCTCCAGGCCATGCACGAAGGATCCTCGCTTCTCCCCAGGGCCCGACCCGACGACTGGGCGTTCGACGGCCGCAATCTCACTTACCTCGGTCGGACATATATTCCCGAGGATTGCCGTGAACCCCTCGTCTCCAGTATACACAATTCGCATCATGGCGGACACGCAGGCTTTGCTCGGATGCTCACCTTGCTGTCCCACGACTATTGGTGGCCTGGGATGTCCACCTTTGTTCGCCGGTATATCGCTGGCTGCGCCCCTTGCCAGCAGATGAAAGTTAACACCCACCCGACGAAACCCCCCCTATCCCCGATCAGCACCACGGCCACCCGCCCGTTCCAACACATCTCCATGGATCTTATTTCCGGCCTTCCCCCGACGGTGGGGGGCTTTGACTCTGTGTTGGTCGTGGTGGACCACGGCCTTACCCGGGGGGTGATTCTCATGCCTTGTTCCAAAAACATCTCTGCCGAAGGGGTCGCCAAACTTTTCTTCACTCATGTCTTCCCTCGATTTGGGTTGCATGACCGCGTAATTTCCGATTGTGGACCACAGTTCGCTTCCACCTTCGCACTTGAACTCTCCAAACTCCTACACTATGACGTCGCTCTCTCAACCGCATACCATCCCCAGACCGATGGAGAGACCGAGCGCGTAAACCAGGAGTTAGAAACCTTTTTACGGTTGTTTTGTCAAGAGAATCCCTCCGGATGGGTCGACATCCTTCCTATGGCCGAATTTCACCACAATGCCATGACCCACTCCGCCACCAAACAGTCCCCCTTCTTCCTCCTTATGGGATATCAACCCCCTTCCTATCCGAAGATCGGGCCCACGTTTGTACCAGCATTGGCTGATCGACTATCCCTCCTTAGCTCCGCACGGGATGAAGCGAAAGCCGCTCTGGAGAACTCCCAATGAATCATGGCTTCTCGATCACATCGGAAATTCGAACCCTGGAAGAAGGGCAACCACATTTGGCTGGAAGCGACGAACCTTCCCTTATCATCCAACCGGAAGCTCTCCCCCAAAAGACACAGCCCCTTTACCATCACGAAGGTCATCTCCACTCTCGCCTACAAATTAGAACTTCCCCCTTCGTGGCGAATCCATCCGGTGTTCCACGCCTCCCTTCTATCCCCTTTTGTCAAAACCGATGAACACGGCCCCAACTTCTCCCGTCCCCCGCCGGATCTGGCGCGTTCGGAAGAAGACTACGAATTAAGCCATATCATCAGCCACAAAGGGAAAGGAAGAACATGGCGTTATCTGGCTGCCTGGAAAGGATATCCAATCTCCGAGGCAACTTGGGAATCTGAACCAAACTTCGCCAATGCCAAGGAGATACTCCAAGAGTATAAAGACCTGAAGGGTCTTTAGGACTCCGCCATGTCTCACCCTTCCTACTGCCACCAGATAGCAGCAGCGCTCGGAACCAACGCCTACACTCTCGCCTATCTTCGTCGTACCTTCATCACCGTCAAAGACATCGAGCTCACCTGCCCACGCGTCCCCATATCCAAGAGCAAGTTGCTTAGAGAAATCAACCGCGCCATTGCCCATCGCACCACCCATAGCTGTTTCTGTCGCGACCAGTACTGTCCCATTCATACCCCGTTCTAAGAACCCATGACTGATGAAATCCCCAACCTTGACGTACCCGTCAAGCCCCCTGTCCGAGTCCACCACCTTAGTCCCCACCTCCGACGAGTCGTCTTTGCCGTCACCATCCAAACCCGCTCCCTTGACCACCATGTACGCCACCACTGGGCACTCTCCACCAGCGTCGTCCTCTTCCAGCTCGTCGAGCTCTTCCGAAGGATCGTCCTCCTCGGAACCCTCTTCTCAAACAACGACGCTCGGTATGGGACCGGCCCCCGAGACTCAGGCCTCGCAGAGGTACTCCTTTCTATCCGAAACGGAGTTTTGGACCTCCTCTACTCAGCGGGCTTCGCCACCCTCGTCAACGACATCCCAGCAGCTGATATGGCCTTTATCACCCGTCCCATACTCATGGCTGCCACCCCCACTGAACGTTACCACTACCTCTCCTCCTCCGTCGTCTTTCCTAGTCCCCAAGTCTACCAGGGAGGGAACGTGGCAGGGGTCGACGAACGACGATCCACCCCTTCTCCTCGTCCCGTACCACCACCCATCACCCTCTGGAGCAGAGTCAGCGGACGTCCTTCAGAGACCCAGGAAGAGGAGACACCGACAAGGCAGGCCACCCCCTTCCCCACCGTCGCCGACACCATCGAGAGGGTCCTCGCTCCTGACGTCCCTCGAGCCATATCTCCCACCTCCTCCACTGGAGCGATGGTCGAATTCGGGGAGGACAACAATGAGGGGCCGACCACGAGGGAGCGGTTTAACTCCTTCATCAGCGGGATCATCGACGACTTGGCACAGGACTTTGACACCCTCCGGGTCAACACGCCATCCCCACCGCTGCCTTATCCCGACCGCCCAGTGCGACCCTCGTCGGGACCCGTCCGTACTCCTCACTTCGCATGACCTGAACAACGCCCATCTGCTCCCGATGCCTCCAACCCCTCTCCCCGCTCTCTCCGCCGCGTCGGCGTCATCACTTCTCTCCGCCAACTTCGTGCACGACATGCCACGCCCTCCTCTGATTCCGGTCATGAGCCCCTCACCACAGCCCCTTCTTCCCCTCCAGGGATCCGCCTCTCCCCCATGGAGCGACGAAGAAATCGCCACTGTTTTAGATGTCATGAACCAGGACATGTGCGCCGCAATTGTCCCCTCGGAGATAGTGATGACCCCAACGACATGCTTCCCATCCCACCCCACTTATCCTACCTCCATGACCCACGATATTCCTCCGCAGTCTCCCCTCCCTCTTCCGATGACCTATCCTGGGGAGGTGAGGACTACGAGGTCAACGAGGGAGATCTATCTGGACCAGACAGAGATTAGTGGACTACAGGGGTCGTCCACCCTAGGAGAGGGTAATGTTACGGTAGAGCGGGCCCCTAGCCCTTTTTCCTCTTTCCTTACTCACTGGTACAATACTTGACACTACTTACCTTATGATTACCCCTAGCGAACTCCTAACCCAGGAGTTAGCTATTCTTTTATCGCTTACCTCAGTACCAGTGAGGTTTACGTTTCTTTATCTTTGTTTACTTATGCTTTCCTTTCTGCACCACTGCCCAGAGCAGTGTCGCCCTTTGTCCTTCCCTGGCTCCCCTCGGCTTCTGTGGCCCTGCGGGAACCTCAGACTTCCACTTACATCTTTAGCGCATGCCAGCCTCATTGCTGCTGCGCATCTC
>JBBPSY010000433.1:0-13210 GCA_038093855.1 Rugiboletus extremiorientalis
CTGGTTTATTGTCTTCATCTCTTATATTCCTATTTCATAAACAGACATACATGAAATAAGGTAATTTATGACAATCTGAATGTCTTACTTATCTGACTTACCTTATTTCAGATGAATAAGATGGATTCAGACCATTCAAACTGTTTGCATGTTTGCTGATGAATAGAATACTCTAGTATAAGTACAGAGAGTATCATAGGGGATTAACAGAGCTACACGCCTTTTGGTTCCCTCACTGCTGTTCATGCGAACTATCCCCTAATTGTGGGAACATCTATATGCTCTGTGCATCTACAACAGGTTATGAGCCCTGCTTACTAATCAACAGAGGTGACCCAATCCAAGTGGCAGAGATGACTGACCTGAGCCTGGATACTATGCAGTTCATACACTGTGGATGCCACCAGAAGGTGTTATGTTTGCACTGAAGTACTAACGTAGAACTTGGTCGAAAGTAAGATCAGAGGTTCTTCAAGGGTTTGGAGATATTTCGTAGGGTCAAGGGTTCGTCCTCTTTGAACAGCGGTTCAAAGGAGGATGAAAGTGTACGCTTCAAAAGTGGTACGATTGACTTATAGATGCTGCACACTTCAGAAGTGGTGCAGACAACTTATAGAGGTTCAGAGGGTTTCAAGGAAACTACGAGGTGGATTACCAAGTAGGTCAAAGTTAGGAAGATACAGGAAGGCAAACGATGGGTTTTTATAGGTTTCTAAGATGAAAAATAGAACGTCGTAGAATGTTGTGGAATGTGATGGAAGAATCGCTGACCGAGCAAATGATAGGTAAGATCAGTGGAAGGAGGTTGGTCAGCGAAGAAGATAATGACTAAGAAAAGGTACAGCCTCTCGGGGAGTTGACACGAGGCTTAGTAATACATGGCAAGAGAAAAGAAAAGACGAGCAAAGAGCGAATCATAACAGAAGGTCTGCATCACAAATGAAAAGCATGTCTTGTGGACTCTTGGCAGTGAGCACCATATCCACACATCTGATCTTCACCTCGGAGACGGTACATCCTCAGTGCCACTCCAAAAGCAATAAATTGTTGGCTCCTGGCACGGGTCATAGCCACTTGACGAGCGGGTCAAACTTCTCGACAGACAAGATTCCTAGTTGCCAGGTGACGGGCATCATCTATTAGAACTCAATTCATTTGCTTGAAGCAATCCATACACCGAGGTTCGACATGTAGCCACTCAGTGCATGTGACTTATTCCTTGAACTTCTTGCCCACGCTTATAGCATGTATGAACAGCATTTCAATGCCTTGTGCCCCAAAGTTGTACCATACATTCATCACTGCATCAAAGACGCTGCTGTGAGTGGACAACGTGTAATCCTATCAGATGCCTGATGCAACCCATATAAATAATGTTCAAGCAATCCTGCTTGTGCAATGTACAAGCCATGTTGCTGACAATTACAGTACCTTCCAATTATATATATGTTAAAACAAATCATATGTTCGAAACCGCCAAACAGAGAGAACAAGGAAGGGAACAGAGATGGAGATGGAGGTAGAAGGGGAAAGAGCAAACAGAAATAAAGACAGCAAGAACAATTTAAATGACAGATACAACAACAATAACAATGCCAGACCACACATATCCAGCATGATATCCAGCCCAAATTTGAATCCATACTTTCAGATGTCCCAGGTGGTCATTGTGCTTTGGAAGCCATCCAGGTTGTCACTCTCAGCCATGACACCGTTTTGACCCATGCTAAGCTGGTATGTCGAACTGACAGTAGACAAGCTATAGACGGCCACTGTTACAATTGAACGTCCCACCTCCCATATGAGATTATCTTTTTCCCCTCTCTCTTTCTCTCCTGTTACCTATTTTGAAGATGACTGGCTGATCTTCCTGGACATAGCCGTAGTTGATACTCCAGAACTCCCCTAGATCATGCTGAACCCCTTTTCCTTCCATTTACAGAAACCCGCGGACTTCTTTTCTTTATCCATGGATTTATCCTCCCTACTTGCAGAATTCCCTTTCGCACTTGCGGATTTCCTATCTTAGAAATCCCGCAAGCTCCGCTTCCCCTTGTAGAAACCTGCGGGCTCCGAAGCCTACCCTTTGCGACAGACTTCCTTTAAACCCTTCGACCTTACCCTTCACCCCATTTCCTGACCCAGGGCTCAGGGCTGTATTACTAGATAAATAGCTAGGGACTTCCTTGTATTCCCCAGCTTATTCTACGCAGTCTCAGTTTACTGTGTGTCGTCAGTAAGCTTGCAAGGCATTGTTCCTCACCTTGCCCCTCACTCTAGTGTTACGACGCAAGGCGACTGTCGCAGTGTGAGCACTGGAGTCTCATGCAAGTAACAATGACCCTCAATGAAGAGGACGTGATACGAGCATAACCTAGGCGAAGTAGAACTAGGGGAGCTCAGGAGAGTCCCAGTCTCTGAGAGGGGGAGTGAAGAGACACCAGTAATCGCAGGTTGATTGCATAGAACTAGCTGGGGATTCCAGCAGTTCCTGCAGGGTATTTATACTACAGGATATGTAGCACGGACCATGCAACTACAAGTGCTATGAAAGGAAATAGAGAGCATGTTCCCTAATGGAGCATGCTGGAATAGGGAAGTGAATACATACGAGGGTGTACGACCAAAGGGAGCACACCCGAGAAGGAAAGGTTAAATGTCTATAAAGGTTAAAGGCCTGGAGGCTCCGAGGAGTTCCACAGAAGTCCGAGGAGGCTGCCAGGAAAGGAAAGGTCCTCATTCCACAACTGAGGTGGTTGACGAGTCAAGCCGGAAACGGAGGCAAGCACACAGTGCAAGCCTAGGCGGTGAGACAACATTGTATCCGTTATTGGCAATGCCGAATGTGGAAGGGATTCGCCTGATGGGATAGGCTATCAGGGAATGGAAGCATCTCAGGGTGATGTGAACACGGAGTCGTGGAAGCCTGATGGTGTATGCAAGGGCAGAGCCTGAGCGAGTGGAACAGAGTCCGATCAGGATGACGACGGTGGATCATGAGAGGTACCAAATGATGCCTAGTCGGGAAAGCTGGTACGTGTCGCAGACGCAGGACAAAGGGAGACCTATAAGGACAGTGGTGGGCACGAGCCCGAGGATGCCACGGATGAGGGTGAGCAGTCTAGAACAAAGGGACACGCTTAGATAAGCGTGTGGCGCTGACAGGGTAGTACCGGAGGTTGGATAGTGCTAGCCTATATGGCATTAGGTAAGTGGTGGCGATGATAGGGGCTATCCAGTGGTGAGTGAGTGCTAAGGAGCACGAGCGATGTTCCATACGAAGTATAACCTTCTAGGCCTAACAGTAGGCGTAGCAAGGTGGTCCTAAGTGTTGGTCTATACGTGGTGTCCCGTGTATGAGGGAGGCGATGGAAGAGGAGCGAGAGGAAGATGAGTGATGACGACGATGATGAGGAAAGCTAAAGAAAGAAGAAAAAGGTATGGGGGTTCCCATTATCGTAACATCTAGAACCATAAACCTTTGGGACTTCCAAGGGGTAACCAGTTCCCTTGCCCATCGCCCGCGCCTCCCAAAATCCCGCACAAGCAGATTTACCCTCTACGCGCTTGCTGCGGGTCTTCTCCGCCATTCGCCACCTCGATCCTGTATTCCCTCATTTCCTATTCCCTTGTGGCTATTCCATGTGAAGCCAACCGCTCGTCTTGAGTGCTACTTAGCTCAACGACCCACAGTTAAGCCCACGCGTAACAGCCACGCTTGATGCCTGGTCCACGTTGAAGATCTGTGACTGACATGAGCTGGTGGTGAGGCAAGTCTGTTTGTAGTTCTGTGAAAGACGTTGGACAATTGGATGGATTTTGAGCTGTTTGTATGGACATGTACTTGGTAAAAGCTGTAAAAGCCAGCGCCTAAGTGTGCATGTCAGTTATAGAAACAAGCTTACGTGGGCTCACACTATGCATCAAAGAGCATGATGTTGGATGAGGACTGCACGTACATACCCCAGGCTGCGGTGATACTACCAGAAAAGGTAGGATCATGGTAAGCAGGAGTGGAACTATATGGCCTTGGAACAGCAGGGTCAGGTTGATAGTAGGGCTGAAGGAGAAAATAACGTCAACTACATCTTGTGGAGAAATACCACATAATCGCCTACTGTCTCGGTCTGAACAAAGCCAATATAGTGGTTCTGCGCATTCACCAAGTTATACTGGTAGAGAGCAGTGTGTTCTGCTGACATGGTGTACAGTCAGCTCTGCATCTACAAAACCATTTGACCTAGAGTGACTCACAAGCTGTAATAATGGTCATTGTCAGGATCAGAAAGACAAAGGCACAACAACTTGCCAGTTCCAATAAACCAAACAGGTTCTGTGGATTCTGAAAGAATGCCATGCCCAGTAAAGATCAAAATTTGATCTAGGTTGGAAGGCCCATCTAAATCATGGTCTGCAGTCCATACCCAGGTCCCCTGATCAATCGATGAATGCAACAATACAGGGGTAAATGGGTCAATAGCACGAACCTTGAAGTATGTGCTAGATCCAGAGGTCAAGTGGATGCCCAAGAAGGCTGTTATGATGCACACAGTATCTCAGTGGCAAGCCAAAGAGATAGCTGTTGTCGGAATGTTAACAGATGATACAGGTGCAGAAGCCTGTAGCCCTTGGTCCAGAACTCAGCAAGCAGGTCTTAGGGCGACCTTTAGACCACAGATGAGTGAAGCGAAGTCTTGAGGTGTCAAAGACTAAGGAGCTCTCTGGATGCCAGTAGATACGCATGGATTGCGTAGAACTAGCTGGGGATCCCAGTAGTTCCGGCAAGGTTTATATACCGTACAAAGGTGGCTGTACTCTAGCATGGACCACTGGCTTGTAAGTGCTTGAAGAGGAAAAGGTCTGACATGTCCCAAAGGGATATGTCAGAAAAGGAAGGGGTTCACTTCCGCATCCAGGCGGTTGAGTGGGAAGTATTGTAAAAGGATAACTGTGCAGCAACCATGAGGTTGCAATGCACTGGATCAAAAGGGGAAGTCCGAGGTGTCTGCAGACACCAAGGAAGGAAGGAGGCGCCTACTCAAAGGGGAGTGGCGTAAAGGAAAACATAGGTAAGCATAGACTAACAAAGGGAAACCTCACTGGTACTGAGGTAAGCGATAAGTAGTTGGCTAACCCTTGAGTTAAGGGTAAGCCTGTGGTAAGCGTATGTTAAGTGTTGTACCAGTGAGCGAGAAAAGAGGAAAAAGGACTAGGGGATCGCTCTACCATAACAAAGGCAGCCTGGCATGCTGGGTTCACAGTGCCATTTTGGCAGTTCCCATTTTGCATATTGGTACTCACAGCTAAATGTACTCCATTAGTTGGTGTTATTCCAGCAGGTACATTATGGACCTCCTCTAAGCCTATTGATCACAAGCTGAGTGAATTCATGATTGTTACATCAATGACTTACTGGATGTGAGTATCCCAGAGACCAGTGGCACCCTGCTGACCAGCAGGATCATGGATGTTCCATTCAAGCATGATTGCCCTGGGAGCTGGGAAATAGGTGAAATTTGTCAGTGACTGGCCAGCATTTTACTCACTGGGGCCGGCTGTGGAGAAGAGAATATCACTGATCTCCAAGACACCCTGGGAGTTGGAGGCACCTGCTTGTATGATGATGTGCGGATTGGCCTGATTTTGGAAATTGCTGCCTCCCCCAAGGATGACAGACCATGCCTCCCCCACAATCTGAGTCCCTGCAGGAATGGTGATCATATTCGTGACGTAGTATACAGTACACCCACGTCAAAGAAGATAATCTTGCATCCAGTGTACTGTGGGACAAGCATTCATAAGATGGCAGTTCCAGTGTTCACATACAGGTTAATGATACCTGGTTGAAGACCTTCTGAATGGCGGCAGTGTCTGTTACGTTTGTACTGAGGTACTAACGTAGAACTTGGTCAAATACAAGATCAAGGGTTCCCCAAGGGATGGGGATGTTTCTGAGTCGTAGGGTCAAGGGTTCATCCTTGCTTGAACATCGGTTCAATAGCAAGACAAAAGCGTACACTTCAGAAGTGGTACGATTGACTTATAGATGCTGCACACTTCAGAAGTAGTGCAGACAACTTATAGAAGTCCTAAGGTTCAGAGGGGCTACAAGGTGGATTGCCAAGTAGGTCAAAGTTAGAGGGAATACATGAGGTGAGCGACAGGTTTATATATGTTTCGTAAATGAAAAGTGGAACATAGTAGAATATGATGGAAGGTGATGGAATCGCTGACCGAGCAAGTGATGAGTAATTCTGATGGGAAGGAGGTTGGTCAGCGATGAAGGAAGGAATGACTAATAGATAAAGATGGCCTCTGGGTGAGTCGACGCGAGGCTTAGTAATACAAGGTACAAGCAAAAGGGAAAAGAGAAAAACAAGGAATCATAACAGTGTCATTGGTCTTGTCATCGCCCTTGGCACCTTGGCTCTTGACACTAATGATCTCGCTCATGGCATAGTTTTCATATCAAGGGTGTGACTTCCTGAAAATCCAACCTGAGCTGTCAAGGAGCGCTTGAGATTTGTTTGCCGCAACAATGTTGCCCTGTACCCAAGTTTTCTGGACATTGGTTCCAGAGTACACGTGTCCTTGACCCCATGATGGTGTTACAATCGAATGTCCCACCTCTCGTATGAGGTTATCTTTTTCCCCTTTCTCTTTCACTCCCGTTACCTACTTCAAAGACGACTGGCTGATCTTCCCGGACGTAGCCGTAGTTGACACTCTGGAACTCCCCTAGATCATGCCAAACCCCTTTCCTTTCATTAACAGAAACCCGTGGACTTCTTTTGTTTACCCGCGGATTTATCCTTCCTACTTGCGGAATTCCCTTTTGCACTCGTGGATTTCCTGCCTTAGAAATCCCGCAAACTCCACTTCCCCTTTTAGAAACCCATGGGCCCCGAAGCCTACCCCTTGCGACAGGCTTCCTTTAAACCCTTTGACCTTACCCTTCGCCCCATTTCCTGATCCAGGGCTCAGGGCTGTATTACTAGATAAATAGCTAGGGACTTCCTTGTATTCCCCAGCTTATTCTACGCAGTCTCGGCTTACTGTGTGTCGTCACTAAGCTCACAAAGCATCGTTCCTCGCTTTGCCCCTCATCCTAGAACCATAAACCTTTGGGATATCCAAGGGGTAACTTGTTCCCTTGCCCATCGCCTGCGCCTCTGAAATCCACATGAAGCAGATCTACTTCTGACGCCTTCATTGTGGGTCTTCTCACCATTCGCCACCTCGATCCCCTATTCCCCCTTCCCCTCGTGGCTATTCTGCACACGGCCCATTGCTCGTCTCAAGTGCTCTTTAACTCGACAACTCACAGTTAAGCCCACGTGTAACAAAAGAATAAGCTGCCCTCTACATCACCTACTATCTAGTAGCAGCGACCCCAACCCTTACCGTCACATTCTGAGTACCCAGCCCGGACGACGACGACTTGTCCGTTGATGATCGAGAAGTGAGACAAGCTGCTGCCCTTGCCACTGCCTCCTGCCAAAATGAGATCCGCAACCAGGAACTTGAACAACGATTCCAGGCCAACGAGGAGCGGCTTCATATTGAGGAAGAAGACAGGAGACAAAACGAACAGTACGAACAAGACCGTGCCTGCAGAAGGATAGCTGGAAGTGGTAGCCCATTGTCTGGGTCTGCTACTCCGACTGCTCGTGTACTGGTACCAGCCCGGACACCTGTTTGGGGAGATCGGGTACCAGCCCCGACTCAGAACCCACCAGAGAGGGTACCAGCCCCTGCTCAACCTACCGGCTTCCCTCTAGCCATTGCTAGCCCCAGGAGTCTAGTACCCGTTGGGAATCCTGACATACACCTCCCTGGGGAAGATAGCGATCAGTCCGACCACTATTCCGATGCTGAAGATAGTAGCAACGAAGAAGCAGATATGGGGAAAGAATCTTTACCAAAGGAGTTTTCTGGCAAGATCTCTGATGCCAACTGGTGGATCTCCACCATGAGTACCTTTGCTATCACCAAGAAGGACAAGTACTCTGACTACGACCTCATGGCTATAGCCTTATCAAAGATGCCTGAGGGACAAGGAAAGACATTTGTGGAAGGATATTATGCCAAAGGAGCTGACGACCCTGACACTTGGATGAAGTGGAGGAAATTTGTGGAGGAATTCAAAATTGCCTTTGCCACTAAGGACGATGAAGCGGAAGCATGAAGACAGTTGCAGACTTGGCGAATGTTGCTGAAAGATGGGCCATCTTCGTCCTCTTTTACTCGTTATCAAACCCACTTCTCCCTTCTGGCAGGACAGGCAAAGATCAAGAAAGAAGCCACCCTCTGTGACTTCTTTGCTAGAGGCCTCCACCCTGAAATCATGAAGATCATCTTGAGTGGTACAGAACCCACCACCCTCAAAGACTGGATCTCCCGAGCTTCGTCGGCCACCCAACAGCTGGCCAAAATTTCCGACTACCAGCAAGGTCAATATTCTGCACCCCACAGTTACCGCGACCCTAACACAATGGACGTCGATGCCATTAATCTAACCCCGACTGAACGAGCTTGCCACATGAAAGAAGGGCGATGCTTTATCTGCCATGCTAAAGGATGCTCCACCCGAAAGCATTGGAAGGGTAATGAAGGACCTTCCCATGAGCGTAAAAACCGAGGCCCATCACCAAGAAGCTCATCTTCCACATCGGGATCTGGAAGAAGTGAGCAGACGAGAGCCGTCTCCACTGAATCGCAGTTGAAGAAGTATATCCGGAATTTGAAAGAGAGCAAGAAGGGGGACGATGAAGTCCTTCAGGTTCTCAAAACATGTTTCGAACCCGACTACCGGGGAGAAGAAGAGACCCCTAACTCCCAGATGGAAGTCGATGAAGAAAGGATTGCAAGCATAAATGTACGCTCTGTAGCTTTGAGGAAAACCCTGGATTTTTAGGAAAGAGGCGAGCAGCAACGACTCTAACCTCTCCACAGTACCCCTCTGTAATTGTATCCACTGAGGATTGATCAATACTAGTCCCCATTTCCGTGTCCTCAGTGGGAGGGGGAAACGTTGCAACAACTGCCCTCGTCGATAGTGGAGCCACTGGAAACTTTGTCGATTATGCCTTTGCCAGGAGGAATAAATTCCCATTCAAACGCATCAAAACCCCTCTCCATGCCATCAACGCCGATGGAACCACCAACCGCAAAGGAAGCATCCTCTTTAAAACCTCCCTGATTATCTGGGTAGGAGATCATGAAGAAGAATGAGATTTCCTCATCCTTGCCAGCGGAAAGGAGTAGAACGTCATTCTAGGGATGACCTGGCTCTCCAAAGTTAATCCCACTATCAATTGGTCTTCCAGGACCATATCCCTTCCTCAAACACCCTGCAAGCGGAAGCTTGATGATCACGAGGCGCTTGCACAGCGATACCTCACCTGATACCTTGGCCTAGACCCTGATACCAAACTAGCCAAGATGTATGAACAACGCTTCATAGAAGAGTGGACGTTTATCTGGAAAACGACCCTCTCTACCACCCTAGCCCAACAAGCAGACCACGCAAAAAGGGTACTGCCTGACACGTACAAAGAGTATGCCGATGTATTTGTGGACGGAGAAACCACCATCCTTCCCCCTGTACAGACCTTCGATCATGCGATCACCACCAATGAAAACTTCTCTCTGAAACATGCCAAAAACTACCCCCTTAATCCTGAAGAACTAGAAGCTTGTAAAAAGTTTGTCGATGAAAACCTGAAAAGTGGTAAAATCCAACCATCGAAATCCCCGCAAGCTGCCCCCTTCTTCTTTGTGCAAAAGAAGGATGGGAAGCTACGACCATGTCAGGATTACCGATATCTCAATTCCCAAACCGTCAAAAATGCATATCCACTCCCCCTAATAGGAGATCTCATCAATAAACTCAAGGGATCCTCGATTTTCACTAAAATGGACGTGCATTGGGGATATAACAATATTCGGATTAAACCAGAAGACCGCTGGAAGGCAGCCTCCATCACTCCGCTAGGACTCTTCGAGCCCACTGTCATGTTCTTCGGGCTATGTAACTTGCCAGCCACATTCCAGGCATTTATGGACTGCGTATTCGGAGACTTCATCACAGAAGGGTGACTAATTATCTATATGGATGACCTCCTAATCCACTCCGCAGATCCAGTGCTTCATGTGGAATGCACTCGGAAAGTGCTCCAACATTTCCAGGAGCAGCAGTTGTTTTTGAAACTCGACAAGTGCACGTTCGATGTGACCAAAGTTGAATACCTTGGTATGATAGTGGGGAAGAACTCAGTTCACATGGACCCCACCAAATTAATTGCCATCAAGCAATGGGAACCCCCAAAAGACGTCAAAGCTGTTCGCTTGTTCTTAGGATTTTGCAACTTCTACAGGAAATTCATCCCCAGCTTTTCCGACCTTGCCTGACCCCTCCTAGACCTAACCAAGAAAGGCACCCCCTGGGAATGGACCGATGACCGAATACGAGCCTTCCACAGGATCAAGGAGACGTTCACTCGCCAACCAGTCCTGGCTCTGCCGGATACCATCCAACCTTTCTTCGTTATGACTGATGCATCCCTCACCATGTCGGGCAGAGTGCTTATGCAAAAAGATGAGAATGGGGACCTTCACCCTTGCGCCTACCTTTCCCGCAGCTTCATCGAAGCAGAGTGGAACTACGACATCTATGACCACGAACTACTGGCAGTCATCCATGCACTGGAAGAATGGCGCCATTACCTCTTAGGGACCCCCCATCCTGTCTCGATCCTGATGGACCACAAGAACCTGACGTATTTCCGCAAGCCACGGAAATTATCTTGACGACATGCCCGCTGGAAACTATTCCTACAGGATTTCGACCTGCACTTCACACACGTCCCTGGTTCCCAGATGGGCCCCACAGATGCCCTCTCCAGGAAAGACTGTGTGGATACCAGTACTGATAATATGGAGGTCACCCTCCTCCCTCCGGATGTGTTTACCTGGAGCTTAGATCTTGCAATTGCCGAAAGGATTGCGGATTCCACCCCTGACGACCCCCTCATAATTGACGCCATGAAGGCCATTTCCCTTGGGACCTCCCTTTTTCTCCACACATCACCTGATGACTGGAAATTTGACGACAGAAGACTCTACTTCAAGAATCGGCTGTACATCCCTGTGGGACAGCAGACAGACCTTGTTCACCTCATTCATGACAACCCAGGTGGAGGTCACTCTGGACATTTCCGCACCATCAATCTCCTCGAACGGGACTACTGGTGGCCTGGTCTCGCCATGTTTGTCTGGCGATTCATGTCCGGATGTGCCCATTGCCAGCAGAATAAGATTGACACCCACCCTGCCACACCTCCCCTTGCACCGATTGCCTCCACAGCTACCCACCCATTCCAGGTTGTCTCCACCAATTTGATCACGGGATTACCGCCCGTCCTGGGATTTGACAGTGTCTTGGTCGTGGTCGACCATGGCCTTATGAAGGGGGTGATTTTCTGTCCTTGTACCTCCACCATTGATGCAGAAGGAGTTGCCAAACTCTTTTTCAACCACGTGTTCAAACGATTTGGCCTACATGACAAGGTCATTTCTGATCGAGGTCCCCAATTCGCCTCCGCATTTGCACAAGAGCTTGCTAGATTGCTCTCCTATGACGTGGCTCTATCCACCGCCTACCACCCACAGACTGATGGAGAAACTGAACAGGTAAACCAGAAGTTGGAAACCTATCTACGACTCTTCTGTGACGGAAACCACACAAAATGGGTCAACCTCTTGACCTTCGCTGAATTCCACCATAATTCAGTTGCCCATTCCGTCACCCAGAAATCCCCGTTCTCGCTTATGATGGGTTACGAACCCCACTCCTACCCCCCTCTTGGAAAGACCTTTCTCCCAGCACTTGAAATCCGCCTCGAACGAATTCAGTCAGCCAGAAGTGAAGCACTTGCTGCGCATGACACCACCTGCCGTCATGTCCTAGAAAGGACAACTTCAAAGTTTACTCCCTGGAAGATAGGGGACCATGTTTGGCTGTCTTCGAAGAACCTTGCCTTGCAGTACCCCACCCGAAAACTGTCTCCGCGGAAAGAAGGTCCATTCAAAATCCTGAAAGTCCTCTCGCCATTGGCCTATCAGCTAAAATTGCCTCCGCAATGGAAAATACATGACATTTTCCATGCCTCCCTGTTATCATCCTATCAGGAAACGCCCGAACACAGACTCAATTACCTAAATCCTCCCCCCGATCTAATCCGCGGAGAAGAGGAATTTGAAGTGGACAAGATAGTCAAGCATCACAGCATCAGAGGTCGGAGACAATACCTCGTGATGTGGAAAGGGTACAGCCCATCAGAAGCCACCTGGGAACCCGAGCAGAATTTGCGGAATTCCGCCCCTTTGCTCAGGGCTTATAAGCTCGCCCATGATTGTTGAATTCCCCAATTCCATTCACCCAGATGGCCATTGAACAAATCCCCACTCTCATCCCCGCCTTCCCAGTAGTCCGCGCCAACTGCCTCCCAACCCAAGCCTGATACTCCTTCTATGCTGTTGTCCTCGAATCCCCCAGACTCTCGGAGCTCCTCACCGAAACCAGATTCGTTAGCAACGACCAGTTCCTTTCAGGGCTCATTAGCATATTCCACAGATACACTCACATTCGTCGAGTACATGCTGAACACGAGACGCATTATTGTGAGGGGGTGTTCAGTATCCACAATGCCCCCATGGCAAAGGCTGTGGTCGGCCTCCGTCGCAAAATCCTCACCATCCTGGATGACGCACAGCTTGCCTTCGCCATCAACCGACTTGAGCCTCAGCTCGTCGCACACCTCCTCCGCCCCCTCCTCCTTGGTCTCTCAGTTACCGAGCAGAGAACTTATTTTGCTCCTGAAGGAGCCTCCAGGCCCACGTCGCCTATTCCCGTCCCCCCTCCGAGAGGTGTACCCAGTGATTCCACCTCTCTCTCTTCCATCTCCGATCCGTCGACAGCCACCTCCCCGCAGATGAGAGGACTCACCCCCGCCACCACAATTGCTGGCTCTGGACATTCCTCTCCACATCAGCAAACATGCAAACAGTTTGAATGGTCTTAATCCATCTTATTCATCTGAAATAAGGTAAGTCAGATAAGTAAGACATTCAGATTGTCATAAATTACCTTATTTCATGTATGTCTGTTTATGAAATAGGAATATAAGAGATGAAGACAATAAACCAG
>JBBPSY010000434.1:0-13205 GCA_038093855.1 Rugiboletus extremiorientalis
ACCATCATCATGAGATCTCTTTCTACTGCACACAAGAATACCATCCTTTCTAGGCTTGATGCAGGCCACTCTGCTCATTCTATTGCCTCCACCATGGGTATCAATGTCTCAACTGTCTCTAGGCTTCACTCTAAGGAGCATTCTGGCCTGCAGAAGGCAGCTGGGGGTTGTCCAGCCAAGCTCTCAGCTGGCAATGTTCACCATGCTCTTCATTTAATCTCTTCTCACAAGGCAGAGAATGCTGTCCAAGTCACCAGGACTCTATCCAACATCATTAATCAACCTCTCCATCCCAATACAGTTCATAGATACCTTCAAAAGAGTGGCATGAAAGCTGTAGTAAAGAAAAAACGACCTCTACTTTCTGCTAAATATCATAGGGCTCACTTGGACTTTGCCCAGGCTCATAAGGACTGGACTTTGAAGGATTGGAGGAAGGTAGTATGGTCAGATGAGACCAAAATCAATCGCCTAGGGTCTGATGGGCACAAGTGGGTATGGAAAAAGCCAGGAGAGGGACTCAATGTGTTGCGATTCATCGTGCGCCTATACACATAACTTTATTCTATGCACTAAGTCCTTCAATCCTTACACTATGCATGAGTGGTAGCATACGCTCGGACCCTAACCCTAGGACGTTGTACAGGAGTTCTACATACTCCGTCTCTTTTTCCATTTGTTTGTACATGTTTACCTTTTTATGGAACTCCGATCCAAACTCCGATCGTACCGATGTACTGGTTGTTTGGTTATGTTTACATTATTATGCAAGATCGCTGTTTGCGATTCGCTTCCATGCCTCATCATTCTTCTTTTAATTTCTGTTCGACACATGTATCACGTATGCTTCTCTTCTCTTTTTAATTACCGCTATGCTTCCATTCTACATGCATCTCACTCATGTATTTAATCACTGTTTGACACATTGATACCTCATGTATTTAATTACCGTTGTTTGTCCTGTACAAACAGTAGATAGTATTTAAGCAATGCCATCCCAACCGAGAACTCCAGTCAAGTTCTCTGTTGGTTCCCCCAGCAATTATACTTGTCCCCTCTTTGAGTTATAGTGGTGTAGCCTAGGTTTATTCCTGGGTTGCAACACAATGACAGGTTGGTAGAGGGGATAGTCAAGTTTGGAGGGGGTTCACTCATGATGTGGGGCTGCATGACTTGGGAGGGGGTTGGATATGCAACCAGGATTGATGGAAGGATGGATGGGGAGCTCTACCTTCAAATTCTGAAGGATAAACTTCAAGATTCCTTGGATCATTTTGATTTCAATCCTCAAGATGTCATTTTTCAGCAGGACAACAACCCCAAGCATACCTGCAAGAGGGTCAAGGAGTGGCTAGAGGAGCAGGATTTCAATACTATGGTATGGCCTGCACAGTCTTCTGACCTTAACCCCATAGAACACCTCTGGGGTTATCTGAAAAGGAGGCTTGCAGGATACCAAAATCCTCCTGGTGGAATTTTGGAGCTATGGGGAAGAGTTGAGGCGGAGTGGAATGGAATACCAGCTGAGGAGTGTCAGAAATTAATTGAGAGCATGCCTAGGAGGATTGAGGCAGTTCTTAAAGCAAAAGGAGGCTATACCAAGTACTAATACCCCATTATTATCAAGAGTTACAAAACTGTCACAATGATGTTGATGTTTTTAAAGGGGCATATCTCCACAGCCACTGCACCAAATCACATGGCCTAGGGGGCAATCCCATAGCCAATGGTATGGACTACATATGGTACACCAATGACCAAGCATGATTCCCACACTGTCATGCACTACATCCCAGACAATGCAAAATCACCAAACATTGCAACAGTTTTGGAAGTCACTGTAATGAGTGATTGTGATAAATAGTGTTACTAGCATTACAAAAACTAAGTATGTGCTAATCTGAGAAGTACTGTATGTAGAGACTCCAATCTTATATAGTACTCATAAGCTCTTGCTTTCATGTGTGAAAACAGTTTATCACCTGGCCTTGTGATGCATTATAGGGAGGTATTTTCATCTCATCAGATGTTCATGTGACATGTAACAGACAAAGTAATCAATTTAGTGCAGTATTAGATGCAGAGTTGATCATTGTACATCAAGTGGATGTTATCAACATACTACTAGAGTGACCTGACTCCTGCAAGCAAAGTTTCTGTCAGTGCTGCTGGCAGTTCCAAGCTGTAATTACATACAATCCTATAAAATCTTCCCAGGATTTTTTCGACATTTACATAATGGTGGGAAAGCAACCGACAGGAACTCGACTGAGGTTGTCAGTTCCGCCATAAACACTGACACACCCGTTCGACAACCCCCTGACGCACCTTGCCAATAGCCCCGAGGCACCAGCAGGCGGCGTTTTCTAGTACACGCCTATGTGCATATGACATTGCTGTGCATGGCAAAAGCTGACAGGCACCTTTGGTCAAGCGCGAGTACAACGTTTGTTTCTCCGAGTAAACTCGCTAAACTGATCTGATGTTCTCTTCTATTTATCACTACATGCGCTCCATCGATTTATTTGTTCCTACGTATGGTTGAGTGCCGGAACACATTGAAACCTCGTGGCCGCTGTCCACATGTCGGGAGGTAGTTACTAGTCTGCCTCAAAACGTGAATTACGGTGACTCGGAACCCGCGTGACAGATGGCAACGCCAAACGTGAACACAACAAACTATGTTGAAGCCATGTGCTAAACTAAAGGGTCTTGTACTATTATCAGCTGTGTCAAGGAACCATGTTCCAAAACTGGCGTTAAAAGGAAGAGAAGATAAAGCCATATGTAGATCCAGGTAGATATCATGATAAATTGTACTCATCGGTATTGTCGACAGGTATGGTAGAACATCCCCGTGGAAAAAAAATGAAGTCGTCATGGTGTCGGGGTATGCGTGTTGCTCGAGTAGACAAGCGCCTTCGTGCCTTATCACCTATTTGGCCCCTGCGGATCAACCGAAGCGCGCCCATCTAACATGATGCATGACCCCTTAGTTTCGGCGGAATCTGGCGAAAAAGCCGGGTTTGGGGCTAGGGGTGGAACTCGTCGCGCTGGACATGCGGTCACGTCGCCGGCCACAGCATACGGCGAGACCGGCCAAGGTAAGAAGGATCATGGAGGCAAAGGTGACCCAAAAGCCTTGACAAAGCGCGTTAGCAGATTACTATAAACTATGAAAGGGAAGAACGTGCCTGGACCTGTGATCGTGTTGCCGCCGAAACCAAGGTTGCCCATTTGATTCTTAAAGTAAGCATAAAGGGCAATATCGATGGCAAATGCGATGAGGGTAAGGGTAGCAGCGAGGAAGGAGACTAGGGAAGTAAGAAGGGTGGCGGTAATGTGTTGCGAGAACGAGAGGAGCAATCCGACAAAGGAAATACCACATGCTACATCGAGGAACATTCAAAAGAAAGGAAGACAACACGTGGTCAAAAACCAGGGAAGGCGGGGCGGGCTTGAACATGGCGTACCGACGGGGTGAACAGCGAGACCGAGGGTCCAAGAGGACCCAATATAGACCGTGTTGTTCGCGCTGTTTTGGACGGATAGCGAATAGCCGTAGCCTATGTGTTGCGTGAGTCACAAGTCAGCGAGGTGCTGGAAAGGGATGGCAGACCTGTATCACTGCAGACCACGTCTCCGTTGAGGGCGGTGTAGCAGTAACTCCTGTGGAAGGATAAGGGGAAAAGCCCGGGTGAATTAGGGAGAGGGCACACCAAATACCCAGCTAGGGCAGCACATGGTCGACCACGTCAACGGCTGAGCCTCGGGACTGATGGGGATGACTCACTCTCAATTGTGAAAATGATTGATCTCCAGCAACCTCGACGGTGCCGTTCGTATGCACGCGAGTGATGTCCATCGCGGTCAGGTATGGCAGGGAGATGGAGACGATGAAGAGGAGGACAAAGGCAGAGAAGAGAAAGAAGACGGCAGGGATGCAGAATGCGCGCGACATGATGGTGCTGGCGTTTGTCCTTGTCCTTGTCGACGTTGAGGGAGGGGAAGGAGGCAGAGCGCGAGGCGAAGTGCGAACATGGCAAGCTGCTTTTTATTATGGAACGATCCAAGCGCAGAGTCCCTCCAATTAGCCACGCCCGGAAATGTCCAAGCCGCACACTGCCCACCTCTTCCACATGCGGCCTCGGGTCTGGAGGGTTCTCCTTCTCAGCGGGTGCCTCGCTTCCGTGCGACGGGTGGTCCTTGCTGTAGTACATAGCACACTGCCGACGTCGTTCGATCCGAGACGTAACTTCTGGAGCTTCGATCGACTGGCGCACAACGGCCATAATGTGGACAAGACACCCTGACTCGTGCATACGAGGAACATCAATCAACCTTCTAGCACGTCGGACCATGCCCTGGACCTCGGAAGTTGGCTTTGCGCCCAGCGCCATGTTGCACAGCCGACCCCAGGGCCGCCCAGACACAACGGGAGAATTTCAGATTTGGAGGAGGGTTCCGAGTCATATTCACACACGAAGTCGAACTTGGAAGGGGAAGAGTCCTCAGAGGTCCGGTCCTCGCAGAACTGGACCATTATCGTCGCCCATCACCACGACTCCAGCACGGTTGTCCGCGTGCACCAAGCGCCATCGGAGCGCCGGCACTCACAGGCATCGCTTGCTTCGAGTATGCTGTTCTCATCTCTGGGTACGCCTCTCGGTGGATTCCTTGAAATCTCTACAGAAATCGAGCGTCATGGACCTGCGAATGGGGACGATACGGGGTTTGAGACTCCCCCTAGTATTTCTATATGCTGGCAAAATCGAACCCATTTCAAGCCGCTACCCGACGACCTAAGGCTCGCATCGTTGTCGATATGACCAGATTATCACGTCAACAACAACACACAACTCAGGGACCACCACCACCACCACCACCACTGCCGCCGCCGCCGTGGGTAATACCTCGCTCCAAACGTCATGTGGGAGTCGGATGATGAAGAGTGTTTTGAACCAGAAAGGGATACAGAGGTACAAGAGGAGAACCCCCTCCTGTCGGTGTCACAGGACTAGCCCTTGCGGAGCACTACTTTGGTCCTCTGCTATCACCTGTCACTGCGACTCCTGCACAGTGGACAGCTTACACAGAGCATCGTCATGGGGCTAATGCCAAGTACAGAAACATCTTTGATCGTCGAAAACGGGCAATTTGTGACGCTGTCGCCGAAATCGAAGGCGAATTAAGTCTAGACGATGGTACTCCCCAAAAGTGCGTTGTGATCTTGGGACGACGCGTCGAGTGGGAGGACGAGGACAACGTGAGTAGAACCCATCCTCCAACCCAGTGACAGCTCACTATGATCCATCCATGCTCTCTTCCGGCCTCGTGACGCAGACGTTCTTGTTCGGATCTACTCCCCTGCAGCACCAAAGCACATAGATGTGCACTTCAAGTACCATTGCCGTTCTCGAATGCATTCAATCGAGTGGTTCTATTCGCTCGGATACAAAATCTACAACCGTATCTCCGGTTCGCCCACTACTTATCGTGATCCCTCTACGAACGGCCCCACCTCCATGTGGCACGCTCGCGATGGCTGGCAATCGATCTGTTGGGGATACTCCGACGACGAGGATAACTATGGTCCCAGGTGGCGTGGCGTCGAAGTAGCCGACATGGGATTGCACGAAGAGGGCGTTCTAGACATCCACGAAGCTCTCTTTGGCCCGATCGAGACGCCTCCGAGTGGCGACGCTGATGCGCTCCTCGAGTACAGGAAGAAGCTCGTTGCAACCGTGTGTCTCCTGCTCGCTGCGGTCGGGATATGCTACAGGGTGGCTTGTACGGACGAGGAGGGGGATGAAAAGCCCGTTGATTTCATGTTGGAAGGCCTGAGTGACAAGTGGGTTGCTCGCGGGATACGGGCAGCCTGCAGGTTTCAGTTGAGCGATGATGCAATGGCGGCGAGGTATGGGCAAGAGGACCGGATGCAAGAGGCAGAGAGCGAGGATGAAGACGAAGCCGAAGCCGAAGATGAGGACGCGGACGAGGATCTTTCTGATGATGGGTGGAGTTAATTAGCAACGATCACAAGCAAGTACTCATGATACTTACGACCATGCAAGTTTTGGCTGGAAACAAATCTCCGTCAGACAGCCTGTCAGATATCAATTTAAGAAGGTAGCAATAACTTGCTTGCGAACGGGAACTAGCGGGTCGGATGTATCTTCTTCCCCCTGCCTCCCTGGAAACACGCTTGTAATACGGATCAACCAGGGATAGAAATCCGAAACCTGGATCCAATCGAGTCATCATCCCGGTGGAGCAGGACTGCACCGTCAGTACGAACGATCACGCCAGAGAACACCGTTCAAAGGCCACCTTGCAGGTTGAAGCCCTCGAGCTGCCAGCTTTCTTGGCAGCCACTACTCCACACCTCCCGCCGCCGCAGATTGAATCGACACCATGTTGGATGATGATCCAGACGACTCGGATCTTGACTCGCAGAGCTCTGAGTCGGAGGAAGAAATGAAAGTACAACTGGAAGAACCTCCGCGTGGCATCACGGGGCTAGCTCTTGCAGAGCTCTACTTTGGGCCCTTGCTCTCGCCCGTCGCTGCGACTCCGGAACAATGGACAGCATACACCGAGCATCGTCGTAGTGCATATGCCAGGTACAAGAACGTGTTCGATCGTCGAGAACAGTCGATCGACCATGCTGTCGCCCTGCTAGAACACGATTTGTCGTTGGACAACAATGCACTCCAAAAATGCATTTCAGTCATGTGGTGCCGTATCGAGTACGACGAGGGGGAAGACGACGAGGTGAGGTGGGCTGGGCTTTGCTTGAACCCAATGACACCTCCGTGGCTGATCGGTCTTCTCTTCGTAGCCTCTTGATGCAGAAGTTTACGTTCGGGTCTTTTCTCTTGCTGCGCCGAAGTATGTCGACGTGCACATCAAGTACCATTGTCTTCCTGGGGTGTGCAACGTCGACTGGTTTTACTCGCTCGGATATAAGATCCACAATGGCATTTCTGGTTCGCCTACCGAATACCGCATTCCTTCTAAAGATGACGTTCCGTCCACCTGGCACTCTCGGGGAGGCTGGCAGTCAATCTGTTGGGGATACTATGCTGATGGCGATAGCGACGATGACGAGGACAATACCTACGGTCATCGCTGGCGTCGGATCGAAGAAGGGAAGGTAGAACTTCATGAAGAGGACGTCCTTGCGGTTCATGAAGCCCTCTTTGGACCCCACGAGCCGCCTCCGAGCAATGACACCGATGCGGTTTTGGGATACAGGCGGAGGCTCGTCGCGACGGTGCGTTTCTTGTTCGCTGCAGTCGGGATACGCTGCGAGGTGGCTTGCACGGACGACGAATGTGATAGAAACGACGAGGACTTTATGCTAGAAGGTTTGGAGGATAAGTGGGTCGCCCGGGGGATACGGGCAGCCTGTGGGTTCCAACTGAGCGACGATCCAGAGGCGGCCATGCGTGGGGAAGAGGAACGTATACTGGAGGCGGAGATTGGGGACAGTGACTCGGAGGACGACGAATGGGAACGTTCTTCCGAAGAATATAGTTGGTAACGGTGGCGATTGTACGAAGTATGGTTCGAGACGTATCAAGTTGGATTGACTCGCTCTTCCGAAGGACTTCACTTGGCCCTGTCTAGAAGACTAGACAGATACTAGCTGGCGTCCAAACGCGAATGCACTGCTCGACCAAAGCGGGTGCCAGCGACTGAGCCACGACACCGGTGGGACGAGAGGGCGTCTTTGAGCGTTTGTTTCGGTGCTTACGAGTTCATCGTTATCGATTCATTTCTTAGCCTCGTCGGCTCATATCGATCAAGATTCAACGAGTCCTGCAAGTTGTCACAACTCGACAGTTGGACAAAAGATCGACCACCACGTCTTTGCTACCTCCTCTCCGTTTCGGTGGGGCCCAGTCAAGAATGAGTGGAAACTAGTGTGCTGGGGTTATGTCGACGAAGTATTCAGTCGGAAATGGAGTAAGTGAATTCGATGGGGTTGCACGATGAGAGCGTCCTTGATATCAGAAGTGCTCGCTGATCTAATTGAGACTCCTGACAATAAGGGATAGGTTGCCACTCTGAAAATAGGAAGCTCGTCTTGACCGTGACTGTGGTCGAGTGAGGACAGACTATTGGGTTCCTCGTATACATGAGGAACTTACGGCGACTACCTTGTTACATGATAGGAGACTTGTCGACTGATGGGTCGGGCAGGAATATGAAAAGGTCACGTATTCAAGTTGAACCGGACTTCGGTAAGGGATTGGCGGTGAAGGGAAAGTGGAGAAGGGGCAACCCAAAGGCAAGACGATGATGGCCGCATTGATGGCGAGTTAGGCAGTTCTGATGATCAGTAGCTTACCATTCCTGGTCACTTGCTCCTGATGAGATAGCGATGCCTAACGAAATATATAGATATATAATATTCCCCCGCATAATGATCCACCTTGAATGTTCGACTCATTATCCTTGGGAAATATCGATCAAATTTGCAGCGTTGCCCAGCTCGGTGGTACTCTGATCGGGATCGAGACTAGATAAGCATTGAATATTGAACTGGCATCGGGTTGCGTATGCGTCATGTTTGCAACACGACTGGTCAAAGGCATAACTCTTGACGATATAAGAAGGCGGCGGCTGCCCTGGGTTGATCGTCATTCCGTCGCGGGTCACCTCCTCCCCAAGCCAGTACGGTTTTCAGCTCCACATGCCTGCCGAACATCACTGTGCAGTTGATCCCTTCGCATCGCCCGTCAAGACCGCGGAATCCTCTGCACCAGCGGTAACATCGGACACCAGAACGCCGGAACCCGACATTCTCGCCACCGCGGACCTTTTGCTCAAACAACTGAAAGAACTCGAAGACCTCTGTTCTACCGTGGAGGAACGTGTCCAGCGCAAGCGTCAAGCTCTGAAGGACCTCGAGTACCTCATCTTTGGGTCCAATATTACCGACGGGTCGCCACGTAGCCCTGCTTGCCCAGCCAATACGCCAATCACCGCTCGCTTTCGTCTCGTGTCGCCGCGTCTGCGAGGACTCTTTGATCTGCATGGACCGGGGCAGGCGAATCTCGACGCGATGCAAAGCTGCCTTGACTATTCCCCGGAGGCCCAGATTGTAGAAGATAACTTCTCTACATGTGAGGATCTTGGGCATTCGGAAGAGTGGGTGGATGATGAGGAAGTAGCGCTGCTCTCCCCATTCGACGACAAGTACGCGCTTTACCAGAGCCCGAAAAAAGTGGAGAAAGCTTTGCCTGCAATACCCCACGAAGGAGCCGTCGGGGCCTTGGAGTCGAAGATCCCGAGGAAGGTTTATGTTCGAAGAGAAGTTTCGACGTCGAGGAGGCTGACAGGTCGACCATCGAGTTCTGTGACGCGATGTGCCTCGCACCGGCGGCGCGCTAGTGTACGCGGCGTCAAGGCAACGAACACTGGTACTGCCTCGGACCTTGCATCCAAGGGGACGATGCGTCGAGGCTCGTGGAAACGGAGCATCATGTCGGAGAACGCGAGGGCCAAAGGTGGGATAAACGTTTCGTCCGCCGTCGAGAACGAGAGCGCGAAGGACATCGCACGCAGGAAGGAAAAGAGGAAGGGACTGTGGTCGATCTATTCGGTATGCTCAGAACTTGGTCTGAGCAGTGGGACCCATCGTGTCGCTTAGGCGACGAGTCGCTTGCCAACCCGGAGGACTGCGTGAGATGAACTTTGTCGAGTAGGGCTAAATCTGAATGTGTCTGTGCCACATAACATATATGAGGTCCGAGGCGAGTGAGTCATGGTAGAAAACAATGGCGACAGTATTGGAAAAGTAATCCTGACAGTCCAAAGGAAAGTGATAGGTCGGATGGCACAACGAGCGCCACTGCCTGGCAGCTGTGGTTCACAAGAAATCACACCAAACCTGCCGCTGGCCGACGGCGGGGAGCGGATCGACACCGATACAATGACAGGTTACAACAGGATGATGGCCTCAGTAGACTGTCCGCAGCGTCTACATGGGCGACTCAAATCGCAGTCCGGAAGTGTTAGTCAGATTCGAGCCCAAAGACTCACTTACCCTGTCAAAAAAATTGTGTCGAGGGAAAACGGGAAAACGGCGAGCCGGTAGGTTGATCATGGGACACCGTGATGTCACGAGTACCACTGGTATGGTTCTCGCAATCGTGCGAAGCATCCAGACTCTATGATTGCTGCCGGGCCTTGGACCTCCGAATAACCAAAGGGACGACTCCGACTGTGTAGGCCTCAGTCTCTATGGCAGTACCAGCACCGACCAGTGATAGCGATCAGGCAGCCAGGCTATCCCACATCACTGGCACCATCTCCTATTTCTATCTCCCATTGCCCGATATGGCTGGGCAACGGTGTTCATTCAAAGAGGTAGCGCCGATTTCAGCCTCCTCATCACGCACGCATCACCCTAGGCTGATGTATTTTTTTCTCAGACCGTTCATCTATTTTTTATTCACCTTGCTGTGCTGTTGTCGTGCTGTTGTCGTGCCCACGAATGTAAGCAACTGATTTCCTCACTTGCTCAAGTTCTATATATAAGAACTGAGATATTCCGTTCGTGTGGACGGTGCTATCCTCATGACATACGCAATTCCAGTGATATTGTCGATTGGCACCCACCGGTTGCAGTAGCATAGCCCTGGGCCACAGCAACTTTAATTACTCCGTGGATATAAAAGGCCTAACCCATGAGTGCTCGCTGTCGAAGTGAACTGAGTTGCAACATCTAGCAGGAGTGTGACACTGATCATGAGGTGTGTAATATCCTGGTTCTAACACTTTCGGCTTAATCCATGACCTCTGGGTCCAGCTCTGAACCCGCGCTAATTGCCCTGTGAGTAGCTAACTGTGATACCGCATAAGTTCTAATATTTGCGGCTCCACCAGTAATGCACCCTTCGTATGTGCCCATTACTTGTTTTATTCGCATTGATTCTGACTAAGTGATATACAGCTTATTGGATACACTCTATGCTTCGGCCTTATGGGAGCCCTTGCTGTCCAGGCTTGTGTGTATCCCGCCATTTTCCTACATGAATTATCAGCCAAGTATTTTCAGACATCTATTTTACTAGGTTCATAGATGACCGGAAAACCATCAAAATATTAGGTGATTGCTGCGGTGGTTCCTCACGAAAATGTAATTGACCCCCCTTCAGTGATAGTTGTTCTTTTTCTGGAAACGTTAATTACTGGGTACACGTTTGCTGTGTTTTGGGTATCAGCAACGAGTTTTTATCCTGGTCAACCAACTGATATTGGTCCCACTACTCCCTTCCTCTATACGATCCGGATTTTAGCAATTCTTGCCGGACTTGGTGAGTAGCAGTTCAGTTCAAATAGTCCAGCAGCTGATCTCCAAGAGGGAAGTGACCACATTGACTCATGGCTTCTACTGTTGGAGAATATGTGCTCTGCGAAGATCCTACCTGATCCCAGTGCCAATCATGATGGTGATATATCAGATTTGCTGAGTTGGGAACAAGTCAAAGGTAACACGTCTGTATTTTGTTAGGTATCCCTACTCCAACTCGCCAGCATCATCTATTACGCATGGACTGTAAGTAAAGCTTGCTATGCGATCACCACTATCTAGTTAGATTTCTCCGCAGGATGGCCTTTCACCTTTAAAATATCCTGCTGATCCCTATTCCACCTCACAAATTTCGCTCGACCCATGGCTGGTGGTGAGTGCGCAACCTATTGTTTTCGACCTTCTAGAATCCAGACACCTGGTAGATCTGGCTCGGAAGTAGTATGGTGTGTGATGCAGCAATTGCAATCTGCATGATACTAAGCGTGCGTCTCCTTATGCGCTCTTTCCCGGATGCTGCCTACCGTATTACACAGCTCCGTCCTTCCAATTCTCGATTCAGCAGCAACAAGTCCACCTTGACCAGACTAACGAGGTTAACCATAGAGACAGGTCTTGTGACAAGTGTAGCTGCACTTCTGGAGCTCATCCTTGGACTTGCTTTCCAAGAATACATGTATCACCTTGCCGTGTACGTCTTTTCGAACGTGATTAATATCCTTGCTGATACTTTACCAGGTTCTATGCCACATCAAAACTGTGCGTTATTAACACTGTGACCATGGTTGTTTATCCTAATACTAAAGGCGTATAGCTACGCAAACTGTTTGCTAGCATCTTTGAACTTCAGGCTCGTTCTCAGAAGTCGGTCCAATCCAAACCTCACAGCCATTGTCTGGGACAACACACCAGCATCAAACGTACAATCGGGACAGCCAGCGCATTTAACGCACCCCTTGGCACATGAAGAATCAGACACGGACACGAGTATCCACTTGGACGAGGTGCGTTCCTGTATCGAAAGTTCATCACCCTTCGACTCATACATTTTTGTGTAGTTCAATCCAAGAAAGTATAGTGTTATCGAGGACGAGACAGATCAGGTTCGTTGATGCATTCCTGCAGAGGCGCTGGGATTGACTTTACGAAGATATATGAATTGCCTGATGGGTCAATGCGTGTGTAGACTAGGACGAATTGCCCTAGTGACGTCAGGAATCTATACCAGGACTCTCTACGCGCAGTCCCCGAAAACCAAGGGGACATGGATTCGAGTAGCCATAGATATTGTGAAGCATAGCGAAATATGTCAGTTGTCCGTTCTGAGGGTGTCGCGAGGAGTGGGTTTCCAGGAGATTGAAAATCGGGCGGTAGAGTCAGTGAATCTTTTTCAAGGCCAATTCTCTCCCCTCGTGCTGCGTCTTCCCCTTGCCGTCATCACAATCGAAAGCAGCAGCTTTCGTGAGTTTGGACTGTACGGGTAAAGCGACATCACCTTCGGGATTTGTGAAGTTTAACTCAATAAGCCATGGTCGTAATCAACAACTGGATGTTGAGTCGGTGGAATCCAAAAGCGAAATTCAGACTCGGTACACGAGTTCCTCCAAGTTGCCATTCCCGTTCCTCAACAATGCAGAAAGCTGATCACACTCCTCCATCTATTCGGGAAAAACCTTGAGGACGACGGCGAGTACATATAACTGTCGGAATATGATACATGATGCCACTGGGAGTATAGCTTGAGAAAGTACCGTAGCCTTGAAAAACGTTTCAAAAGGTTCTTCCTAGCAAAAAACTCCGTGGAGATGCGAAGATGCTACTAGCTAGTAGCTCAGCTTCGACTTGAAGGATTGAATATTGGCCAGCCTATTCGTATCAG
>JBBPSY010000435.1:0-13180 GCA_038093855.1 Rugiboletus extremiorientalis
GATATATACGTAATGCTACAGTAATGGTTCGTGTAGGCCTCGTTGGCCGTCGTATGCTATGCTACATGGTAAATGCTTCTATATTATGTAATATTGAGAACTCCCACGGTCACGTGCCGTCTTCTAAGGGATTCTCTTAGGAATACGTCGTAAAGTATAGGCGGCTACCGTCGTAGTCCATATCTGTACTGATAATCGTCAGGCAATGCCTTCGCATGCGACTATCTTTCGTGATATGTCCGTTGACTACTAAGTGTTACGATATCAAATCGCAACACTGATAGGCTCTGCGTTGTTTGAATTGTAACTGGGGGACGCGCTGGTTGGCGAGGAGGAGCGAGTCTCTGACTTGGTGGGAGCCCAGGGGAGTGGGTCTCCAAAGATCATGTGGAGGGCGAGGGTCTGCTTGGGGTTTTGACTCGCTAGGTCTTCTGTGGTCAATTCTATCCCCAAGTCGAACAAGAACTGAGATGCAGGAGTTCTTGACCTGCTTGAGTAATCGGACGGTGGGTATACTAAATCGAAGCACTCTGTACTCAACAACCCTCTCTCTAGGGTTGGCTCCTCTGCTTCTTTCTTCATGAGCATACCATGACTCAGAGACTCAGCAAGGACAGCCTGAGTTTGACAGGTGTTGCTGGACACTAGTGCCTTGTTGAGCCCAGCTAGAGGAATAAAGACCGCTACTCACTGTCCGCGTTAACAATGGTTGAGGAGGTAAATGGTTGTCAAAGTTTTCGATGAACTGAGACGTGTTTGTTTGTCCTAGTAGTCTAGATGAACAAGGTAGAAGATTAGAGTCTAGTTCTAATGAAACAACCTCTCACAGTTTGGGAGCTGCTAGGTTGTTCAAGTAGATACTAGGAGTGTTTGTGCTCTGTAGGAGGGAAATCTCCAAGAGAACTAGACTGGGGAGTCCAGTCGCTCCTGGGAGTTTATATACTCTTTCTATATTTGTACATGTTGTGGCTAGATCTAGAGATACACTACTATACAAAGTAACCCTTAGCCCTGGGCGTAGGGTATGAGTCATCTGTAGTCATGCGCAGTCAAGCTGAGTCATAGATAAGACAGAGATTAAGTAGGCTGTGCAATAAGAGTCATTTTGAGTCATTTTGAGTCATAGCGGTAATTAATGAAGCATAGCCATGAAATGGAAGCAATGCACAGCCGAGCACAGCATGGAGATTAAATAGAAGTAGAAGCTGTATGTAGGCGTTACTATGGTGCATCAGAGTTTGAATCCATAAAAATGTAAACAAGTACAAACAAAGTGAAAGAAACGACTAAGTCCCTTGACTTGTTGTGAGCTTTGAGTGCTTGTATCTTTATGTAGGGTTTTGTACGCGTTATCTGGTGTTGCAAATGAAGCGTTTGTTACAATCCCCAATTGGATGGTTCAACAGAATGGGCCAACTGGACAATTGGACAAATGTTATGATCATGTATTGGTCCGAACCAACGTGATTGGGTATCTTGACTTCCCACTATCAAATTTGCTATCAATACATCATGATCAGAGTCAACAGGGTTTGCTCCCTTCTTCTTGAACTCAGGCTGAATCCCGCATACCTTTGTGTGGAATGACACTAGCTCAGTTGAGTACCCAAGTGTGTGTGCATTCGCCCAGAAAATGAAGCACACCATTATGATGGCCCATGACACCATCCTAGAAGCTCGAGTAAAACAAACTCGAAGTGCTAATAGGAAGAGGAGAGCCTCACCATTCACAGTCAGAGACTTAGCATATGTTTCGACCAAGAACCTCTTGCTCCCTAAAGGACAGGCTAGAAAGCTCATGCCTAAGTTCATTGGCCCATATCAATTAATTAGAGACTTCGGAAACAATTTGTTCGAAGTGAACTTACCGGATTGAATCAAGCGCTGAGGAATTCATCCAGCATTCCATTCTTCATTATTGTGTGTCCACGTCCCTAATGACGATCGCCTCTTTCCTGGGTGACTTGAAACCCAAGTTGCTGATTTTGGTGAGGTTGAACCTGAATGGGCTGTTAAAAATATCCTCTCACACTATGGAAGTGGATCCGATGCACTGTTTGAGGTAGTCTGGTCAACAGATGATATTACCTGGATGCCCTATCACAAAATTAGACACCTGTTGAAGTTGAGTGAATACCTCGCTTTACATGAAATCAGTGCGATTGAGGACTTACCAAGAGGAGAGGGTTGACCGCCCTCAGATGATTTCCAGATATTTAATGGGTCATGCTTCCTGACTGCTGAATCCCCATGGACACACCTTCATCGCTGTGTGACCACCGACGATCACCTTGTCATGGGCAATCTTTCCCACTCTCAGAACATATCTTGCCTAGGTGATGATTTTGTCTTCAACGACCCTGAAGGAACAGGAAAGTTCTTGGTCCCCCAATGGTACCTACATCTTTGTCTGGAGTATAGTCGCAAAATTCAGACAGAATACTTCGCAACTAGTGTCAGTTTCACCCTGATAGGATACTTCTTAATTGCCCATACCTTTAATAATGAACCCAACGTTACCTCACAATTCTCTGTCTTCAATGAGCAGGGCAAATGGCTTACCTGCTTAATGCCCGAACCCAATCCTTCACTGTTCTTTGACACTCATCCTCCGCTTCCACTGCCAATGGCTTCGGATACCCATACTAGCACTCTCACCCATGCACTTGCTGATAACGAATTAGCTAGACACCAGCGAGTTGCCAGGAGTATCGAGAAGTGGCTTAACAAGAAGGGGAGGAGAGTGATACCACCTAATCTAGGAACCAGAGGGAAGGGCAAGAATCGGGAGTATGGAAATAGTTGGGAGCAGGACCATCATCGATTTGAAGCCCAGAGTGCTGATGGGGAACATTGGTTGGGCAGAGCAAATGCGGCTGGAGGAATCATTGGTTTGCCTGACGATCAACCCATCAACGAAGACATCATCACCGATGAAGACCAGGACGCGGAGGGGGAACAGGATATGGATTGTGGCGAGCAAGTGTAGCTCCTCGCTGGAAGGGGGGATGTAGTGAGCTGTCATGAGTGGTCGGAGTTCCTATGTGTCCATGGCTGATGGGTCGGTTACCTGTGCTCATCAATTACTTGACACCTCTGGACGAGGCTTGTCTGAGAATGAAGGGCCTTCGTAGTTATAAAAGCAGCCTTTGTCTACTAGATATCCCCCAATTTCCTGCTGTAAAAATACTAGGGCTTTACCTAGCGATTCAGCGTGAGACTCTTCATGTGACTTGTCACAGTTTGCTTCAGTCCTATAGAGAGTGGAATGCTCAAGAGGCGTGTGTTCAGTGACTTCTGAACACCAACAGATCTCATCCACCACCTCAACCCCATGTAAGTACAGTACACTTTCTCATAATGGTGGTACTCAAGGCCCTTGCCAATTGTTGCACTAGTTGCTCATGTAAGCACAATCTGTCATCCCTACCTGCTGGCAAGGTTAAGCTCCGATTGAAATCAACTCACTGAAATCTACCCAGTGCCTGAGCTCACCCCCCACCTAGCTCCCCTGCCCCTGCTGGTATGCCCAGGCAATCTCAGGTTTGATCCAGGAGCCGCTCAGAGTCCCCGCTTGCTTGGAGCCCCATTACTGGCTCAGGTGCCTCACCCTCTTCCCTTGCTACTGACCCTCACATCAATGACCTGAAGATGCCATTGATTTGCTGGGACAAGGAGTGCGCTGTGTGCACCACATGCCTCATCACTTGGCTGAGGGAAAATGAGCCTGCACGTCTCAAGATTTTTTTCTGACTTCACACAGGATGCTAATGTAGGATTTCGGACAGTCTTAAAGCAGCAGCATGACAGCTAGATAAAGAGACTCAGTCATCATGCAGGACAGATGGACTAAATATATTACCTAGATAAAGAGACTATGTATGGGATAAGTAACAGTTTAGCAATCAGTAAAAGGAGTCTCACCTCAGTTGTCGTGCACAACAGATGGACTGAGGTGTAGGCTCTTTGAGTGACAGACTATATACTTGTAGGTATAAATACTTGCCAGGATGACTACAAAAGGTAATGTATTGAGAATGAAGGGTTGGTGAAAAGATACATTATGGGGCGTTCACAGAGCAGCATGGACGTGGTAGGCTATGTACTCGAAGAATGTAGTCCATGTGCAGAGGCACCAAGAATGTAGGGGTGCGGTGAATTGGCTGTGGCAGCGTGCGTGCTTGTCAAGATCCGACACTCCCCCTCAAGCCATGCACAGCCCCAACGCTGCAGCGAAATGCTTGACCTTCAGGGAAGGGAGAGCCTTGGTGAAGATGTCGGTGACCATGTCCGCAGTGGGGCAGAAAATAAGACAGATCTTCCCATCGTCTATGATCCAGCAGATGAAGTGAAAACACACATCAATATGCTTCATCTGCACATGATACTGATGGTCCTTGGCAAGCGCTATCACAGACTGGTTGTCCGAGAAAATGGTAATCGGCTGTGTGACTGGCACCGAGACATCAGTGATGAGCGAGTGCAACCACAGCGCTTCCTTCGCTGCATGTGTGGTGCCAACATACTCGCTTTCAGTCATGGAGAGAGAGACAATCTCTTGACGCTTCAAGCTCCAGGATATTGCCCCTCTGTTGATGAGGAAAGCATACCCCGATACGGCATGGCAATCTTCCATGGTACTGCCATCCGCATCCATGTATCCAGCGAGTTCCCTTTCTTCCCCTCTGTATATGAGCCACAAATCATGCGTCCCCAGTAGGTACCTATAGATCTGCTTCACAGCATCCCAATGTGCATCACCAGCATTGCTAGAGAAACGGGATACCTGGGATACCGCGTACGAGATGTCCGGCCTAGTTCCTAGCGCAGCATACATCAGCAAGCCAACAGCTTCCCTGTAGGGAATGTGCTGCATGGCTGCATACTGCACTCCAGTAGAAGGGCTTTGGCCACTGTGCAGCTTGATATGCAGTTTCATCGGCATTGACACAGGCTTCAGCTGGTTGAAGTTGAAACGGCAGATGATGGATTCGATGTATGAGCGCTGTGATAGGGCAAGGGTTCAATCATCTCGATGCTGCGTGACTTCGATACCCAGTAGCCAATGAAGCTCACCAAGATCCATGATCTTGACATGCCATGCAAGTTGTGCTTTAAGCTGCTTAATGAGGTCGAGAGAGGTGGTGGCAATGGTGCAGTCATTGACATGCACTATGATAACGATGAGGGAAGTGCTGGTTTTCTTGATGAACACAGCCTGGCCCACCTTGCACTGTTTGAAACCAAGCTTTAGCACTAAGATTTCAACTAACTTCTGATACCAGCACTACCCACTCTGTTTCAGCCCATATAGCGTCTTTCGCAGGTGGCAAACACAATGAGGATGTGCGGGGTCCATGAATCCCGTGGCTGGTGCATATAGATGTGTTCACTGTCATTGAGTTCACCATTGAGGTATGCCCCTTTGATGTCAACTTGGTGTAGCTTGAGGTCGTGTCAGGCAGCGAGGGTGAGTACAGTTCATATTGATGCCAATTTGGTGATGGGTGCATAGGTGTCAAAGTAGTTGACATTGGGTACCTGTGAAAATTCTTGTGTGACCAGACGTGCTTTGTGTCGCACTATGTTTCCAGCGGCGTCCTTCTTGGCACAGAATACCCACTTTGAGCTGACTAGATTTGCGCTGTCTGGCAAATTGACTAGGTCCCATGTACCCACCTTGGTGAGTGTGTCAAGCTCCTCATGGATACCTTGTTCCCATTGGGGCCAGTCTGGGCAATGTTGAGTGTCAGTGATGGTGGTGGGTTCAAGCACTTCAGCATGGGTGATAGCCTGTTCAACGAGCATGGTTAGCTCGCGATCGTCGTAATCATTGTCATACCACTTGTTGATCCCTGCGAGCATCTGCTCCGCAGTCCCTTTGCTTTCAAGGACAGTGGGTTCTGGCAGTGCAGCCTCGGCTACAGGCCTGGGGATCTGTATTCCCTTCGGGATGGAGGTGGTGTTGGCCTTGCCATT
The DNA here is from genome assembly GCA_038093855.1 of Rugiboletus extremiorientalis. Taxonomy (NCBI): domain Eukaryota; kingdom Fungi; phylum Basidiomycota; class Agaricomycetes; order Boletales; family Boletaceae; genus Rugiboletus; species Rugiboletus extremiorientalis. The sequence goes on from JBBPSY010000435.1 coordinate 5,980, forward strand.
GATGATGTCAAGGATGCGCTGGCTGGGCTTTCGGATGTGCTTGCTAGTAGGGTTGACATCGAGTCTGATAGGTGCGAGCGGTGGCGAGGCAAAAGGCGAGGGAAGTGGAGTGAGCAGTGATGGTGGTGTGGCAGGGCATTCATCTGGCTGTGGCACAGCGGCAGGTTCCAGTGTCATGACAGGTGGCATGGGAGTTTCGACAGGTGTGGCGTGAGGGACAGGAACAGGTTGCTGTGCTAAGGTGCCATTGCCAAAAAGGGTAGGTGGTTCCTCCCCCTCAATGGTGGCATGTGCTGAATCAAAATAAACATTGCGCTCAACCATCACAGATCGCTTCACTGGCCAGTAGACATGACAGGCATTCTCTGTCCTGTCGTTGATTCCCATCCAATGCTTGGATTCAATTTGGCCACCCAACTTCGATCCACCACCAGTCTTTACATAGACCATGGACCCCCAGTCTCGCAAGTGGCTCAGGTTGGGCGGGTTGCCCATGGCGACTTCATAGGGCGACTTACCTTCGAGCACCCTGGTGGGTGTCCTATTTTTCAGCCAAATGGTGTGACACATGGCCTCCCCCCATAGGTACTTTGGCATGCCACTCTGGTGCAGCATGGCCCTGACTCTCTCGAGGACCGTTCAGTTCAAGTGCTCGGCAATGCCGTTGTGCTGTGGGGTGTCATGCACAGTAAAATGCTGCACTGTGCCTTGTTGCTGTAGGTACAGAACAAAGTCTTTGCCTTGGTATTCTCCCCCTCTGTCTGAGTGGAGGAGTTTAACTTTCGCAGCAAGCTGGCAGTCGAGCCAAGCCTCAAAACCCCTGTAGGTGTCAAATGACTTGCTTTTCTGGTGCAGGAGGTGCATGTGGGTGAGACAGGTATTGTCATCTGTGAAGGTAATGTAGTACTGCTTTCCACCAAGCGTGGTAACAGGCACAGGTCCCCAGATGTCTGTATAGATGATACCTCCAATGGATTCCGCACGTGGGCCCTCGCATGCCTTAGCAATGGGCTTGCAAGCAGCCTTGCCATAGATGCAGGATTTGCAGAAGGTATCTGGAATGCTCCGATCAAATTCCAGTCCACTGACCAGACCCATTTCAGCTAGGCAGCGAGCAGCGGACAGCGCAATATGTCCTAGCCGTTGGTGAAATTCCATCACAGTAAGTTTCTCTGTTGCAGCAGTGGCATGCTCCCCCTCATGAATGACACGATACAGCCCCTTGGTCGATTGTGGTATGCATCCGATTGTTTCTCCATCGGCATCGCAAATGGTGCAGTATCCATCTGCAAAAATGGTCGATAGGCCCATTTCATCTAATCGCCCAATCGATACGAGGGTATACCCAACCTCCAGTGAGTACAAGACTTCTGTTAAATGCAACTTCGAGGCATCTACCCTGTTGGGTATTTTTGACAATTAGATTGCCAACTTCAGCTGCGCTGAATTTCTGTTTGTTTGCAGCAGTGAACAACTTCAGGGAAATTTGCTGGACATTCAGCATTCGATCGCAGTCCGGAGTGATATGATGAGTGGTGCCTGAGTCATATAACTCAATACGGTGACTTTCTGCAGATCAGTCACTGACCCCCATCACAGAGTTTTCCAGTTCAGCCAATATGGGGCACAAGGTGCCAGCGCACTTGCTCGACATTCTCTCGTCGACAGTGTCAGCTTCTGGCTCATCCTCTTCCCATCCACAGCCCCACGGGCTATCGTCGCCAATATCAGAGAACCAGCCATCATTGTCATCATCATGGGCTCTCTGCCCCTGATAAGGTATATCCTCTTCGTCGTTGTCTGAGTCGATGGATAGCAGGCCTGGCAGCAATTCTTCATCATTGCTGATGACACCAAATACTCCCTTGGAGTCAGTATCATCTTCAATGGCATTCATGCTTTGACTATGGTGAGCTGTGGCTGCTTTCTTCCCATCTGCTTTGGATTCCTGATCACAGTTTGCTGCGAGATGCTTATCTGACCCACAGGTCCAGCATAAGCATTTTGGCCAGTCACCACGAGGTGGGCATCTGCCCCTTCCTTGTCCTCTTCCTCGGGTCAGCATTGTTACGGCCATTGCCTCATCTCAGTCTTTGTGATTGTTTCATACGGCATGTTTCACTTTCTGATGGTCTGCCTCCTTGCTGATGAGTGAAATCAGGATATTGGGCTCGATTGTCTTGGTCGTGCTGAAGAGCCATGCAGTTGCCAGCTGACTTGAAGCAAAATTGGTGAGAGAGTTAGGGAGGGACTTGATGATGGTAGAACGGTAGTCCTTTTCATAAATCTTCACTCCTACCAATGCTAATTCCTCTCACTTCATTCGTAGGCCATCGAGAAACTGGTGTACATCACTGGCTTTCAGCAATCACAAATCGAGAAACTGGGTCCACAGATCTGTTTGCGCATAGGCACCTTTCTCAGTATATTCACATGAGATCTCCTCCCACATTGCTTGGACAGTGGTAAGATTGTGAATGTGCAGCGCGGTTGAGTCCGGGATCTGCTGGGTAAGCAAGTGCTTTGCCATTCCGGCATTCTTTCACCATCTATTCATCTCCTCAGTTTCTTCTGCCGTTGGCGGTGTTGTGAGGACAGGTGGCGCTGTCGTTCCATTGAAGTAACCCCAAAGGTCTTTCGCTTCAACAGCAACCTGGAAACGGAAAGCAAAGATTGCCCAATTCATGCCCTTGACATCTAGTTTGGGGACGTTGTTGGGCAGCATATTGGTGGTAACAGGAACAGCAGTTGTCATTGCGAAACAGGTGGGCAGCTAGTATATTTTCTTAGAGGTGTGAGACAACAGGGCTCATAACCTGTAGGATTTCAGACAGTCTTAAAGTGGCAGCACAACAGCTAGATAAAGAGATTATGTATGGGATAAGTAACAGTTTAGCAATCAGTAAATGGAGTCTCACCTCAGTTGTTGTGCGGGACAGACGGACTGAGGTGTAGGCTCTTTGAGTGACAGACTATATACTCGTAGGTATAAATACTTGCCAGGATGACTACAAAAGGTAAAGTATTGAGAATGAAGGGTTGGTGAAAAGATACATTATGGGGCATTTGTGTAGCAGCATGGACACAGTAGGCTATGTACTCGAAGAATGTAGTCTGTGTGCAGAGGCACCAAGAATGTAGGGGTGCGGTGAATTGGCCATGGCAACGTGCATGCTTGTCAAGATCCAACAGCTAAGGATTCTGACCGCAAGAAGGAGGTCTCGTCCCACAACAAGAGTTACTACTACCTACAAGCTGCTAAGTTGATTTTTGCGAATGACAATGATGAACATGTTTGGCACTACTCCCAGATCCAGCCAGATCTCTTCATCAAGAAGATCGACCACCGCCTCAAAGAGTAAGTCTTGAATCATGCAGTGATACACTACTAATATATAACAGTTTAAAGAAAGCCTATAATGCTGAGAACAAGAAGCTTGGGAGGTCAGGTGCTGGTATGACTTACAAGGAGTTGAAGGATGACCCATCGAAGGTAAACTTGCTAGGTACATTCCAATACTGCACATGAATTTGGCTCACAGTATGAACATTTGATAGATTCAGTTGTTGCCTCTTTTCCATGGTGGCCTGAACTCCACGGATTCTGGAGAACAAACCCTGGGTATAATTTGAACCCATCCATTGTGGATCCTGGTCAGGACCTTGAGGGAGAGGCTCTCGCTGTCTTCCAATTTGGCAACACTGGTAGTGGTGCAAGCTCTGCAAATGAGATAGAACAAGACAAATGGGCTGATCCCATTTACTCATCTGGCACAGATGGTGCTGCCCATCTTGGTGCCTCATCTTCCCTTCATCTGGACTCCCCTGGGTCTTCCCTTCATCTGGATTCCCCTGGGCCTCCCCTTCATCTAGATTCCCCTGGGCCTCTCTGAATGCCAGATACTATGTCCACTGCTGGCATGCAAGATGATCCATTCACAGCATGGCTCAACATGGATGTCGATGAGGACCCTGCTGCAGCCCCCCTCCCTTGCCTGCCCTTCCACCCTTGTCTTTGATGTATTCACACGATTTTTTTGCAACATCTCCCCCACCCAACTAATCCATTCACAGCACGAACACCCTGAGCCTGCAGCCTTCACATTCTCATCTATCCCCACGTCCTCATTTGCCCTTGTGTCCCTATCTGACCCTGCATCCTTGTTTGGCCCCACATCCTTGTTTGCCCCTGCATCCTCATTTGCCCCCACATCCTTGTTTGCCCCTGTGTCCTTGTTTGCCCCTGCATCTTCATTTGCTCCTGCATCCTCGTTTGCCCCTGCATCCTCGTTTGCCCCTACATCCTCATTTGCCCCTACATCCTTGTTTGCCCCCACATCCTCATTTGTCCCCACAATCTCAGCTGTCCCCACATCCTCAGCTGCCCCCATGTCCTCAGCTGCCCCTACATCCTCATCCACCCATGTGTTCTTGTCTACCCCCATGTCCTCATCTGCCTCCATGTCCTCATCTGCCCACCCAGTCCCTTTGCAACAGGGTATGCATGGCACAACACCATTTGCATTTCGCGGTGGTGCCTTGTGCATTGTTTCTCCCTGCCCTCATCCCTGATCTATAAACCCAAACACCATTTCCCTCAACTCTGATAGTGAAGAAGACCACCAGCATCCTGAAGCATCCGTGGTTCCCAATTCTGACATGTCTCAAAAGAGTCATGCCTTTCACGTCTCACCATCTGAAACATCTGATCAACGGTCCCACTGCATCATATCCACCCCCCCTACATCAGCAGTTGATGTCACTGGCACCAGTGGTGGCTCATACTGGTCCTTGTCAAAGTGAGCACGCACAGCTGCTGCCCATGCACCTGCCTCAAGCTCGGCTGACAAATTTGTCATGCAGGTGGATGAATTAATCAACCATGGTGTGTCATTTGCAAATCAGCAACTAAAGGACAAGGCCCACTGTTGCCAGGTGCATTATGATGACAAGGCTGCCTCATGGGCACATGAGGAACGGATGGCGCAGTTTAATGCTGATCAAGTCCAGCATACACAGGAGTTTGAAATGAAGATGGTCAAGCTCAAGCTGGAGCACCTAGACCGTAAGTTGGAGCTGGCAAAGATGTGGTCTAGTACAACAGACCCTGTGTCATCACCATCATCACCATGATTTTCCTTTATCACCATTGCTTGTAAATCCACATGTACATGTTTAATTGTCATCTACATGTTTTTGCAGTATGCTATACATGACTTGCAATCTATATGTTTTCCAACAACATGTTCATGACTTCTCTGCAAAAATCTTGTCCTGTTGATGTAGCAAGATCATCATCCACTTCTGGCTCCCCATCCTCATCCTTTAAGTCCTCACTGGCATGTGAGTTTCCATTGTGCCTATACTCCTGCTCAAATTCAGCCAATGAGCTATTTAAGTTGAGCTCCCTTTCAATGTCAATAATTAGATTGTGTAGAATCAAGCAGCAACAAATCCATGCAACTGCATGCTTGAGATTTCTTTCTGTCTGAATTTGAAAGCACAAATCCACAAGTGATTGGAAATGACCTTTGAGTGAGTCAAAGAAATGCTCAGTTCAAACATGTATCTGTAGCTACTATTAAAATTGATGTAGAGAAAATATGAAAGATCTTACTGATGATAAATGATAATTAAATTTTCTTTTATGAGGACCAAGACTTCCTCCAATAGGTTTCTTGAATGGTGTAACACACTGTTACGACGCACACGGTATCTCAGTGGCAAGCCAAAGAGATAGCTGTCATCGGGACTTCACTGGACAATGTAGATGCGGAAGCCTACGGTCCTAAGTCCTGAACTCAGCAAGCAGGTCTTGGGGTGACCTTTAGACCACAGAGAGGAAAGCGAGACCTAGAGGTGTCGAAGGTGGAGTGAGCTCTCTGAATGCCAGTAGATACGCGTAGATTGTGTAGAACTAGCTGGGGTTTCCAGCTGGTTCCACCAAGGTTTATATAGGGTACACGAATGGCTGTACTCTAGCACAGACCATGGTAGTGTATCTGCTGGAAGAGGAAAGGGTCTGGCATATCCCAAAGGGATGCGCCAGAGGAGGAAAGGGGAGCACTTCCACAAAGGTGTGGTTGAGTGCGAACCGACAAAAGGGGCATGCTAGCATGCCAAAAGAAATGGGTGCAAGGCAACAATGAGGTTGCCATACACAAGAGATATAAATGGAAGTCCGAGGTTCCCGCGAAGGCCATGGGGCCGAGGGGAACCAAGGAAGGACAAAGGGTGACACTGCTTCGAGCAGTGGCACAGGAAGGAAAACATACGTAAGTAAAGAGAAACAAGAGTAAAGCCTCACTGGTACTTAGGTAAGCGATAAGAGATTGGCTAACCCTATGGTTAGGAGTTTGCCTAGGGTAATCGTAGTGTAAGTATGGTTAGGTATTGTACCAGTGAGCGAGGAAAGAGGAAAAAGGGCTAGGGGACCGCTCTACTGTAACACACACCATGTTTGACAGGGATAGGCTGAGTCAGCCCAAAGCCACTCATTTGCAGCAAAGAATTGATGAGGATAGCAGGCAATACAAGTGTGTTGAAAAGTACTTGCATCATGCATGCTTCCTGGAAGACCAATGACATAGTCCACAATCTTTAGATTATGGAGGAGAATAGTAATCTAGTAAAATATGGTAAATATCTATATCAGCAGAATAAATTCAAACTAACCTGATTTGTTACAGAATAACATGATTTTCTATCAAAGAAGACCTCACCATGAAGTCCTGGCTTTTGAAAGAAGTTGAAGGTTGAACCATCAATACACAAGAAACCTCCTCTCCATTCTGGAATAGATCTGGCCTCAATCCAAGCTTTAGCTCTCTCCTTTTCTACATGATCATCTTCACAATGAGTAGAATCAAAGTGAATAGCCTGATCATGCAGATGCAGGAGTGAAACCATAACACACTTGTAACAGTTGTGGATTGTACCAACAGCCACACCTGCCCATTCAGCCATATCTTGGAGAGTTGCAGCATTACCATAATGTCCTGCTCCATTTAAAAAGATTGCCAGCTGAAACCAGACAGGCAATTGCTGGTTGACCACATGAGATTCTGTTACGGTAGAGCGGTCTCCGTCTCCTTTTTCTTCTTTTCTCTCTCACTGGTACAACACTTAATCCTACTTACACTACGATGACCACTAGCGAACTCCTAACCCCAGGAGTTAGCTATCCCTTTACTGCTTACCT
>JBBPSY010000436.1:0-13168 GCA_038093855.1 Rugiboletus extremiorientalis
TTTATCTAGTTTCAACATGATGACTTCTGTCTGCTTATCTACTCTGACTCATTCCACAAGTTTCTTGGCAATAAGTAACCCACCCACAACGTCAACCCGACCATAGCGACCATCACCCAATACGCAAGATAACCTCCCATAATATGTTTCTCGATACTGAGTGAAAAGGCGGAGTTGACGACTGCGGGTCCGATAGCACGCATGACAGAGACGATCATCTGTGCAATGCCATTCGTTGCGCCAATCGACGCCTTGTTCGGCGCGGCAGCACTTATATACATGAACGTGATCCCTGATTAAATGTGAATCATCAAATCAATCACCTCGTCACAATGCCGTGGCTCTCACCGAAAGAAAAACCAGTGATCACAAACAAGACTATCTGGAGTCCTACGAGGAACCAAACGAAATAGCTCAGACCGTATAGTCTTCCCGCAGCATTAATAATCGGAAACAGCGCTATCACAGGCAAGCACATAGATGCTGTCGCCAGGAACATGCGTTTCGGGCCGAGCCAGTCATGCATGGGAGCGAAGAACGTCCATTGGATGATGCCACCCGAGACGCCGAGAATTGCTAAGATGGTCCCAATTGCGGGTGGATCGAGGTTGAGACCGCCCAATTCAATGGGCATTGCATAAAAGACCGGGAGTATGGCACGAAAGGCGATGTCGATAAGTGAAAACGTAGCATAGCTCCCGGCTGCAAGGAGAACAGGGCGAACAAGCAGGGCGCGGAAGGGGAGTTGTCCATCAGTTGTGTTTGGTGCTGGACCGTTACGTACGACCCCAGGGATCTGTAGATCAGGCCCTGGTTTATCGTCTTTGGTCATCCCATCGAAAAGGTATTGCTTCAATGTCATTCGGGGTGTCGTAGTCTGGATGAAAGCAGTAGCATCACCCCACCTGACTCAAGCCAGCCAACGGACCTCTTTCATAAACATAAAGGCGATGAGCCATGAGAGGGCCGAGACACTCGCCGAGACCGAACAGGGTAGAAAGTATGGGTATTCCTTGAGAAATGCAGAATTACCAAAGAGGTCCGGGAATCTCTCTGCAGGCCTAGCCAGGGACCCGCCAATCAGTGGCCTTGGGGTTCATTTAGCACAATAAGAATAAGCACGTAGTAATGAAAACAAACCCCACTGTCGTACCAAAGGACCAAGTAATTGGTAAAATGCCATATGCCTGGGCAATATTCGTAGAATCCGTGAGCTCAATCGTCATACTTTTCATTACACCAATGTTCCCATTCAGAGCACCATTAAGACACCGGCTTTGAATGGTTTCGTCAGGCATCCCAGCAACGAGGTATGGTAGACTCGCTCCTACCTGACAACGAGACTCCAGAACGTTTTGGATAACCCGAAGCACCACATTGACACCGATAATCCCAAGAGGCCTGTCATAAGAACGGGTTTGCGGCCAATCTGATCTGACAAACGACTCCAATGGAATATCGTGCATGCCTCAGTTAAAAAGAATAGCGAATGCTAGCGCCCACAATGTGAGACGCGAAGGAAGAAGTTCATAGGGGGCATGAATACAAACCATAAGTCCAACATAGTACCCAACACGAGAATCTTTTCCATCAGTAATACCGATGTCCCTTATCAGCTACACAGAAGCAGACACGTAAGTCCAACCATGTGTGAGAGGGGTAGAGTGTCGAGCTCGTACCTGGGGAAGGAACGGTGCTATGACCTGCGAAGTCAATGGTTCGGAGACTTGAAGCAACAACAATATGGAGAATTGACGCCAAGGAAGGGGTGTCCTCTGCTTCTTTGATTTGGTCTGCTGAGCGTTTTCAGATTGGTTCCTCAGAAGTGGTGTCTCCTCGTCCGTCATCCCAGACATGGTATGAGTATCCGGACAGGTTAGGATGAGAGTTCTGTTGAGGCGCGGGTCGAGTTTTCCAAAAAAAAAAAAAAAAAAGGTCAAACGTCCTTACCAGTGATGAGTTGCTCAGTTGAGGGCTTACGGTAGAAGTTTTTGGTCGAGGGAATGGGGTGTGTATCAGTGAGGCATTCACGACTAATAACTGACTGGGTGGGAGATTGTCGGCGATTTATTTACGTGGACCTAGATCGACCCACGGAGAGATGGAATCAAGAACCCCGCTTTGGAGCGCCAACAGTTACCTCTGGGCAACCGGGCCCGGCCGAGGCGAGGTTACCACGCAACCCCCTTGGGTTACCCCATCGAGAGCCTTAAACCACTGGTTGTCCCTGGGATGTGACGTTCCATTGAATCAGGTCAGGGCGGAAAAGTCGAGCCAATATTCACTGAAGTGGCAGATCGAGTGGTGATTGCGGGCCAGCTACTGAGCACCGAGTGAGTGCATGCAGACAAAACTATAATCACGCTGCATCCAGGACACTCTCTAATCTGACACTGGGCAGGTGAAGGACGGGAAGAAAGAACGGAGAGGGCATGACACAAGACGGCGGTGGCGAAGAAGCGAGAGATGGGGGAGCGGACTCGTGTGTGCCTGGTAGTAGGCACATGAACGCCACACCCCCACTTCAAGTTGACTATCCTTTCAAATGACTTCCGACGTGCATAGGAGCGAAGAACATCCATTGGGTGATGCTATAAGGAGAGACTGTGGTACAAACAAACGCCTCTGATGGCCCCACTAGGCCTGAGTGTTTCAGAGCCGATGATAACATCAATTGGGCTACCACATAATTGCCAGTGACCCAGATCGATGCAGTGTCAAAATCAAAACCGTTTCAAGTTTGTGAGCGCTGACAATCAACTGCATCATACCTCCATTTGAACAGACCCCGTTGTGACTCTTTCTCGGCAACAAGCAACCCACCCATAACGTCAACCCAACCATGGCGGTGGCCATCGCCCAATACACAAGATAACCCCCATAATATGTTTCTCGGTATTGAGTGAAAAGGCTATCGCAGGCAAACACAGAGATGCTGTTGTCAAGATGATGTATTTTGGGCCAAGCCAATCGTGCATGGAGGCGAAGAACTCCATCCACTGGAGGATGCCAACTGGTATGCCGAGAATCGCCAGGATGGTCCCAATCGTGGGTGGGTCGAGGCTGAGGCCACCCAGTCCAATGGACATCGTGCAGAAGACTGGGACTGCTGGACAAAAGGCGATATTACTGCCGTTTTCACGTGAGTTGAGCCGTGGGAAAAAAACGAACCGAAAATGCCTCCCACCTCGGTCGTCTCATACCATGCCGACGACTCATCACCACGTCTCGGAAACTATACCATTCGACTCGGAATACTTCAAAGAACACACCTGGAGTGGTCCGACATCGAAAATTGAATATCTCGGAGATCGTGATTTTTGGGCCCTTGGAATTCGGATGATGCCCTCTATTTTTTTTTCTCATCGTGTTGTGAGCTGTTCCAGGCATGTTGTGAGGTCAGAGGATTGTCTACATACTGTATATTTACATGATGAGATCAGATGGATATATAGATGATGAACAATGAGGCTACTAAGATGGGATAATTCACTCTGAGTTGCTCAATAGTAACAATGTAAAGCAAATCATGGTGATTGATTCATGGTAAACAAAAAGTCCAGCACGAAAGTTGCAAACAAATGAAGACTATTCTAGGTCACTCTGAGGGAACACCCAATGCCCTGCCTGCAAGTCTTCCAAATCGTGTTTTGCATACTGTATAATGAGCGTTGCTATGCCTAAGGGGATTTTGAGCAATTCTTGCAGGCTTGTGAGTGGAATACTGGTGAACTCGAGCAGCTGAGATACACGGATGAATTGATTCTGCTGAAGAATTGGCCCATACTGTGCAAATGTGATCCCATCTTTGTTACGCTCCTCGACTTGATCTAGATATGTAAACCACTGGACAATAGGGATGTCAGCCTGCGAGGGTCTGGAGGTTGATGGAACAGTTTGAGACGGTATCAATGGAGCCTGTGTGGGAGCATTGTACATGAGATGAGACATGTGGCCCACATGGTTGTAAGGATCATGGGCATATGGTGGGCCAAGCGGATAGAAGTATGGAGGAACTGGTGGGTAGTATGGACCACCGGCAAACGTAGGGTGGCCTTGGGTTATTGGATTTGATCCTCCTCGACTTCGTGGCTTGGAATCATCCAGGCGAAGGGTCAGTGGTTTCTCATCAATGGTTGCCCTATCCTCCATCTAACAAAGTACAGTACATCAGTACTATTTAGAAGGACAGGATAAACGGAGCTTACAATCTCGAGTGCCCAAAATGAAAGATTGGCATATGTCAGCTTCTGGCAACTTGAAGAGTCTCCCCAAGTAGGGTCACGGTAACACCACACAGGATTCTCTGGCGACTTGGTGTGGATAACACACCTCCAGCGCCTCTGAAGTTGATTGACACACTTTTCCCGACGTGCAGTACCATCGAGAAGGCTTGGATGTTCTGCTGGTACCTCTGATGATGCCCGTTTGGATGAATCCAATGGTGTATGCAAGTTTGATCCCTAAAACCAGGTAAAATAGTAGTTAGCCTTGTTCACTACTAAGCAAGGTGATAGAAACAACAACAATGCTTACTGATCGATTGGACTTGCTGTTCGATTGTGCTTTTCCAGAGGAATTGTGAGCGTCTTGCACATCATCTGGTGTGCTAGCATCCTCAAAGCAAACCTCAACATCCTTTGGTGGACGTGTCGACCGCTTGCCATCACGGCGACGTGGTGGAATGATAATAGAACGCATCCTGGATATGAACATTGCCAGCTCCTCGTCCGACTCAATGGCAATCGATACATCTTTCACCTTCATCGTACTCAGCCTGTAACAAAGTGAGACATAGTCTGGGTATCGCTTGAGCTGCTTTGCAACAGCCTCTCGAAGCTCCTTGAAAGTGATGGCTGACGAGATATCCAATAGGGAAGACGATGATTTTGATACGCGCACAACACATTTGATGTGGAATTCTTCTAGAAATTTGAAAGAAATTAGTATCCAAATGTCTGTTGAAGTCACAGTGTATGAGCTTACTATCAGAGTCAGAATCCGAGAAAAGATCAGTGTTAGAATGGCTTGATGATGACTTGGATTTCTTCGTGGCAGAAGCTCTAGGCTGCATGTGTAGCGCTGGCTTGGTCTTAGTCCTTAGTTGCAGCAATCGCTTGAAGTCGTCGTCGTCGTCAGACTCGTCAGAGCTACTATCAGTGTTCCTGATCACCAAGGCCTGATCCTCCTCTATATTGGATTCTTCATCCAAGCTGGCATCATCACCATTGACGATGGAACTAATCAGATCTCCAGGATAACTAAGCGGCTGCGCCTGCCAGTCAGGCTGAATATCAGCATATGTACAAAAGTCAATCTTGTCCTCGTCAGGAGCTTCATAGATTGGTTCCAAACCAAGATTTGGAGCCATGCGCATGGATCTGGCATCAGCCTGAGATGGCTCCACAGGCTCTGCAGGCAAGTTTGCCCTGCACTGCCGCTTGGTCCGGCTCACAGCGCAAGCTAGTGGTTCTCCTTCTGGCTCAACTCGCTTGTGGGTTCCTGCAACAGTAGGATTTGCTGTTTTCTGTGTGGACACATCCTGACCAAGGCTAGAAGCTTGGCCCTCGACAGGTGGACTGCTCAGGCTGGCTGCACGGGTTTTACGAGTGCGACTCGCTAGTGGTTGAGGAGCACACCGAGTAGGGTCCAAGCCTGTACACCTGCGGCAAATATTTGATCCAGGTAGGTATTCGCACTTGACCTTTTTGTCTCGACAGAGTACACAAGCTCGAGATGACTTCATTGTGGTATCTAATGACGGAGCATGGATCAAAGGAGACGAACCAGTACAAAATATCCATACCTGCATTTGAAGTACCAAGTTCTGAATCAGAGGCAGCGCCAGATTTCTTGCGATGTTTTGACATCCTGCAGTGGGGGCTCTAAGACGTTGATGCAGGTGTCTCACGGCGGTAAAAAAAAAAGTGCCTTGTGTTTGTGGCAATCCACATACACCAATGTACTCTTGTCATAACCAGTATCTTGCGCATACAGAGTACAGCCTTCTATTCACCACCAACAACACTACTGGTAATCATGAAGTTACTGTATCTACACATATCCGCAATGTGAAAACCACCCATAAGAATCTTGAGGGGTGATAATGTACAATGCCCGCAGGAGTGTAACAAAAACTTGCTCGCCCGTCATTTCTGTCATTGTCATCCGTGTGTAATCACCATTCCTACGAAGGTGGGCTTTCATTGCAGAGAAAGCAAGTTCGATAGGATTGAGATCGGGAGAGTAAGGTGGCAGGAATTCGCATCACATTCCTCTTCATGGTGATCAGTTCACATCAATTGCAATTGAAAGTGATTCGTACCTTGATTCAATAAGTTCTTGAATTTCTGGATGCTTGTGGATGCGGCAGTTGTCCATTACGATGACAGAATTTGACAGAGGAAATGGCTGCATTCTTTCAAGGAGACGCTGGATGAAAACATAGAAGGTCTCTGTACAAAATGATCCTTCAATGATATCGCAGTGGATTATACCATCATCGAGTGCAAGGGCTGGCAGGACTGAATATCTGCTTTGCAATCAGAAGTGGTCCAACGTGCAAAGAAAAATGAAATATCTTGCCGTTTTCCACGTACAAAAAAGGCCTTACGTTGTGCCTTTGATCCCTGAATCGACCAGGCATGACCACGGTATGTTGTGCAGTGATCGACAGAACTTTCGTCAACAAAAATGAGTTGCCTAGCCTCGTATTTTCCAATCCTTGTCATATACTCAAGACGTTTCTCAGCAGAGCGCTCAGCAGCAACACGAGTAATCTATAGAAATCAGAAAATGTACCAGGGCTTTATAACAGCATTGGAACAAACCTTTTTCATCGTCAATCCTTGTCGGCGAAGTGCTCGCCACACAGTAGTGCGTGAGACATTGACACCACATGATGTGGCCAACATCTCCTGGAGCTCGTCAAGATACACATCAGGTGCCTTCTGAATGGTTCCTAATAGAAACTACTCATGACTCAAAACAAATAACTTCGGCAAGGTGTGATACAGCGACATACCTCAACATCCACATCACGAAGGTGTCCATTGGATCGGCGAGTAGAATCTTCCTCTTCGCCGGCAGAGTCCAGTTTCTCTTTCTCACTAGGAATTGTCCCGTATGTACGAAAATGCCAGAGAACACGTTTTATGGTGGCGAGTGACACATCCAGACCAATGCTGATCTTATCATGATCAAGCATCCTCGACATGCGCACAATCGCCCACTGCAGCTCAGGCACGATCCTTCGACCTCGCCGCATGCCTGGAATGGTTGGATTAGCTCACGACATGACAAGAAGAAAAAAAACAGAGGGCGCTACCCAAATCCTAAGGGCCACAAAATTCCAATCTCCGAGATATTCAATTTTCGATGTCGGACCACTCCAGGTGTGTTCTTTGAAGTATTCCGAGTCGAATGGTATAGTTTCCGAGACGTGGTGATGAGTCGTCGGCGTGGTATGAGACGACCGAGGTGGGAGGCGTTTTCGGTTCGTTTTTTTCCCACGGCTCAACTCACGTGAAAACGGCAGTAATAAGGGAGAACGCGGCATAGCTCCCGGCTGCGATTAGAACTGGGCAAATCAGAAGGACACGGAAGGTCATCACGTAAGACCACAGGGACCTGTGGATCAGGCCCTGGCTTATCGTCTTTGGGCATGTCACCGAAAAGGTATTGCCTCAATGTCATCCGGGGTTTCGTAGTCTGGATAAAGAAAGCGGGTATCAACCCCCCCGACTCAAGCCAGCTGACGGACCTCTTTCGTAAGCATAAAGGCGATGAGCCACGAGAGCGCCGAGACACTTGCCGAGACCGGACAGGGTAGAAAGTATGGGTATTTTTTGAGAAATGTAGAATCGCCGAAGATGTCCGAAAGTCTCTCTGCAGGTCTAGCTAGCGACCCGCCAATCAGTGGCCTTATGATCTGTTTAGCACAAAGGAATATATGCATAGTGATGACAAAAATAATGATTGTTAACATCTGCGATTGAGAACGCAAGGATATTTAGGGTATATGGGTTACGAACCACAAATCCAACATAGTAGCCAACACGGGAGTCTCTCCCGTCGGTGATACCAATGTCCCTTGTCAGCTACACAAGGAATAGGCTCAGAATTCCAACGATAAGTCCGAAGATGCAGTGTCAAGCTCGTACCTGGGGAAGAAACGGTGCTATCACCTGCGAAATGATTGGTTCTGAGACTTGAAATAACAATAACACGGAAACTTGGCGCTAGGGAAGGGATGTCTTCCGCCTTTGCGAATTAGATTGCGGAGCGTTTTGAGACTGGAGTCCCTTAGAAGTGGTGTCTCCTCGTCCGTTATCTCGGTCATTATAGGCGGTGCCCAGATAGGTTAGAATAAGGGTTCTGTTGCGATATGATTCGAGTTTTCCACGAAATAAAATATCCTTACCTGTCATGAATGCTTCGGAACGTTATGGCAGAAGTGTTGATGACGGTTTCGTGATCGAAAACAGCGGTGGGAGGTTGCCGTTGACTCACGTCGACATAGAATATCCCTTATCAACACAGGGTATTAGAACCAAAATCCCGCCTTATAAACGCTCCAGTTACATACACAAAGCACATGATGCACTGGTCTCCATCTGGGCAAACCAAGCTGGGGCGGCGTTGCCGTACAACCCTGAGTTCAGGTCAGGGATATCTACCCTATTGAGAGCAAGTTCAGGTTGCGACTCACTCCATAGACGGCGTTGCACCGAATCGTGGCAGAACGTTCGAACCAACTCTGGTGTTTGAGTGGAGTCAACGGAAATAACTCAAGTCAGGCGGGGGCCGGCTAATCAGCATGAACAATCAGTTGAAACGAGCGGCCACGTAGACATAAGGGCTGCTGTCACGCTACATCCAGCACACCATCTAGCCTAGCACTGAGCAAGTGAAGGGTAGGAGGAGAATGTGTCACACTGAGTAGGACGACGACGACTTGGGGCGAGAGATAGTGGCAGTGCAAAAAGGGCCGCCAATAGTAACTTCCTCCACTCAGTCTCCTTTCGAATCAATTCGAAACCTCAGGCCGTCTCCACATTCTGCCCTATTCAAATTTTCAGGTGGGCCTAGGCGAAGTTTCGTTAGTCAGCCGGATTATTCAAAACGGCAATCCTGGGATGGGTTGTTAGATTTTCCATCTAGGTGCTACCTCCAGACTCCAGTGCCATGTACTTATAAGCGTCGCGCGGGAGCGGGGCCAAAATTCCGACACCTTAGATCTCAGCGTTCATTTCTGCATTCATCTGCAGCTTTCCCGTTTCCTCCGATTCAATTGTCCTCAATTCCTGGCAGCCCAAGCAGCAAGGATCCACAGTGTTGATTTATTCCTACTAGGTGATGCATTGTCTCATTGCCAGACATTCACATTTCACGGTTGACCCGGTCATTCAAGAGAGTCAACTCCGAAGAATTTAATGATCTCCAAGCAATCGGTGTCATGCTTTGTGCGTGGTATATTTCGCACTAACGTAGACAAACGAACAGGGCGATAACATGATACGTCTCCCATTCGGAGAACCCGGCAATCCGTCGTAGCACCTTCCACGGTTTGGGCCGAAATCCGAGGATTTAGATGCTCTGAATGAATGTGATGTATCACTATTTTTTGGCAAGTCGCAGCTAGGTACTCTCCGCATTCCAAATATAATGTCGACGATCTATCACACGTGAGGCATCAAGTCCTCTGAGGGGTTGCTCGCTCATGCTACTTGAGACTAGATGTCGTTTCTGATAGTTCTCGACGTGTTGAGTCCGTTTCATGCCACTCGGCAGCTGCATAAGTATTGCAAATTTTTAATCTCCTTGCTTTCATGCGTCTCCTGATTTCAAATGTACTTTACAGGATGAAGTTACTTCGTACTCTTACAGCTCTCGCGTACGCCAGGATGGTTATGTCCCAAACTACCATGACAGCACAGTCTTTCGCAGCATCCACCTTTTATGCAGTGATCGTTGGAGGCGGAACAGCAGGCCTTGTGCTCGCGAACAGACTGTCAGCCCAACAACTCCGTGTTGTTGTCATCGATACTGGATTCTGGTGATTCCCTGATCGACATTCCATATGGCGCCGGTATCCATCCTCCGCCATCAATGGTCTGGCGTGGCAACGTGGCTATAGCACAGAATACGATTCGCTGTCATCAGTTTCTGGAAACGAAGGCTGGGATTTCAGATTACTTCTCCCTTGTTTTGAACCCGCGGAAAACTGGACCTCTCCCAGTTGCAGTGCACAACACATTCCTGGAATGACGTCCTCTGACTTCGATTACCTGGCTTCCGTGCAAGGGTATCCAGGGCCGATTCAAGCTCGTTATAACACTTACCTTCTTCCCCTTGGTACTCTTATAGGTGAAACCAGTGAAATTTGGGTTACCCCAGTTTCGTGTGTACAGACTGGCATACGTGCATGTTGTGATCCCTTCACAGTTGGCATGGCTCCTCCACAGATCGTATACGAGAAAGGTATGTAGCGAAGTACACCTACACACAGTACCTGTGGACCGTTGTCTCTTTTTGTTTCTCTTTCGGACATCGGAATTAATACTTGAGGATCTTTTCTGGCAGACCTAATTGTCGGCATGGGGTTCACGATTGGCCCCCCCTCCTTGAACCAACCTGTCTAGAGGGTCGAGTACGGATAGACGTTCATTCACAACATACGTTCATTCTCTAGTGCATCTATTCGTTGACATGAGATATGCCGGGTTGGTGCAATTGTACCTAGGAGAAATTTATGATGTTTTATTGGGCTTACACTCGATGATACGAGCAAGTTGCCGTGTGGACCCCGAGTTCGGGTTAGGGTTACCATGTGAAGATTCAACCTCTTCGATTGAGCTACTTATGAAGTAGTGTTCGATCGATCCAAGTTGGTTCATGGACTATGGAACCTCTCGTCAACATTCCTACTGACAGTTCCCCAATCACAGATGCTGATGAAGAGGTACATATGTTTCAAATCCGGTTTATCCACTTTTGAGTCATCATAAAAGTCGCTGGCGTCAGACGCTGACATGACACAAGATCTTCTTGCTCTACTCGGCGCTCAATCAGACGAGAACGGCTCTTGTCGGCCCAGATGGTTATCGTGGACTCGGTCACCTCGATTCACGAAAAGATACCCTGGTTGTCCAGTTCGAGCTTCGGCCGCCTTCCCCGACTCCCGGTCCGCTGCAGCCCACGAAGAGACCGAAAGATCCGCGAAGGAAAGCCTCCACTGAAATTTCCACTCGGGTGGTCGAGATCGAGATCGCACAGGACCCGACCGCACTGCGCAGCAGAAACGGAGATACGGGCAGCGTAGTTTGGCGAGCAAGGTGGGGCTTGCTTTATCACTGTCAGTCAGGCTGATTGATCACTTTAATCTCACAAAAAAGCACAGAACTAGCAATGGTTGTTCTACGACAACATATCTTCCCTCCTAAATTACCCATCTTCAATCGAGACCGGCTGGCAGGATCCCATGGGCTCGAACTAGGGTTAGCATAAACGTCCCTAAGAGTGGATTTACTTGCAATTGAACGTATTTCCCTGCATGAAGGGCAGGCACGGGGCTTCTCGGTCTTGCGCTAGCACCCCTGCTCCGCACTTATACCATGACCGACATCAAACCGCTCTTACCGCTCATTCGAAAGAACGTTTCACTGAACTCGCCAGGATGGAATGTCAGATCATTCGACAACCCCAAGTCTGACATTACGATTGAGGAATTGGATTGGCTGGGGCTTGCTTCTCTTCCACCTGGATCAATGCGGGCGCGCTATTGTCCCGTACCGAATGTTACCTCAGTCTCAGGGATCGAATCCGCCGACCACGACGCATGGGATGTTGTTTTCGCGGTTGACTGCATATACAATCCCTTCCTTCTTCCCGCCCTCGTCAATACCATAGATGCCGTGTCAACTGCGGGACGAACATGGGTTTTCGTAGTGGCGGAGCTGAGACAGGAGGATGTTCTACGAGAGTTTTTGGATCTGTGGTTGAAGACGGCCGGCGGGAGATGGGAAATCACGCGGGTCGAGGGCTTGCTGGACGTCCACTTTGTCGTTTGGGTTGGGTGGAAACGCCAAGACTAGCGCAAACGTCGGATTTCGTGTGCAACATTTTCAAGTTGGGTCGAGACAACTTTTAATCACTACGTGGAATGATCAGGTCCGGATCCACGTCAAATGTGTATTCTGCCATTTACGCGTTTTCCGCCTCGACCAGAGTGTCCCTGGGTCGGCTAAGTCAAGGTCTTCCCATTTCAAACCAACCCCTAACGAAGCCAAGCTCGCCGTTACCAAACGGGCCAAGACCACCCCGACACGATGGCACCAGTTCAAACTTCGATTCATTGTCTTGGAAGTTGGTCTTGGAGCCCTTCCTGGGATTATATTGACCCTCCCCAGATCTAGTCTCACTCTCCACAGTCGTTATCATATACTTGCTGCGCGGGTTTTCACATGATCAACAACCCCTCAAAAGCCTCATAGCCCCTACTTGGTTCCCAATACAAAAGCTGGACTCCTTTCGAAGGATCACTTTGTTTTTCTGTTCCTCGACACACAAAACACAGAATGTATTTCCCGACGTTGGTAGTTCTTACAAGCCTGCTATGCTCTCTCCCTATCGCTGTCGCGAGTCCTGGCCCGTCGCACACTGTCGGTCAGACCATTCCGCTTATCAGAAGACAACCGAGCGAGCGCACTGCCGAGGATTGGGGCATTTGGGCCAAGAAGGAGCGTGAAGCACTCGAGGTCAAGTATGGTGGCTCTTCGCCCTCGAGAAGGAGCGAGGGCACGAATCTGTAACACACCTGCCCTATAGCTTGTTTGTAACGATCTGACGTGTTGCTTAGACTGACCAACCAGAATTTCGATGGAAGGTAGGAGGTTGGGCCAAGTTCGTCTCCTGCTTCTGACGTTTTCTGGTCAGTTACATTGGCTCCCTTGCCATTGGAACACCACCTGCTTCGTTCTATGTCATTCTCGATACCGGTTCATCGTCAGTTGGTCTCACCCCTATGTGTGACCTTGCCTTACGACTTTCCTGTCAACTAGAGATCTTTGGGTGGCGGACTCAAATTGTAATACAGGTTGCTCCAACGCCGCTTCCTACAATTCTGCGGCATCGTC
The DNA here is from genome assembly GCA_038093855.1 of Rugiboletus extremiorientalis. NCBI lineage: Eukaryota > Fungi > Basidiomycota > Agaricomycetes > Boletales > Boletaceae > Rugiboletus > Rugiboletus extremiorientalis. The sequence goes on from JBBPSY010000436.1 coordinate 13,137, forward strand.
GACCTTCCACAACCTCTCCCTATCCTTCTCGG